>PVLD010001099.1:93259-222134 GCA_004027595.1 Dinomys branickii | reverse complement strand
GAGAGAGAGAGAGAGAGAGAGAGAGAGAGGCGGGGCAGGAAAGTGGCTAGGATGAAGATTTTTATTGCTGACGTTTACGTACCACATAGGACAACCCTGAATGGATTGGACCCAAGGTGCTTCAAGAATTAAATGACCATGTACTATACTTCCTAATCTACGCTTCCCATGTAACAGATACCTCTCTTTTTCTCACTGTTTCTCACCATTGTTTATTTGCTTTGTTCCACACACACACACAGCGCAGAGCACAAAGTGAAAGCCTTCTGCCGGCTCCGACAGTAACAGCGCTGGCACAGATGGCAGTCACCCTCCTAGTGTCAGTAAGCGGAGCATGGCCTGTAAGAACAGTGTGAGCAGATCCCACAAGCAACACAATCTGTGAAAGCCAGCAACGATACGAGGAGGAACCCCGTTCTGACACAGAAGAAGAACCACTGCCAAGGAGGGGAGAACAGTGAAGCCTATTTTGAAAACAATACAAGAGCACTTTGAGCTGCTTGGAAAAAATACGCTACTTCGGGTAATATCTTTATCTTTGTTTTTGGAATGACTGCTAGGAAAGTCTTGCATTTGCCTGGCAACCATTACTGGCACTTTACGCACCTCCTGGTTTTTATCTCTGCCCGTCAATGTACCAGATTTTCCCTTGAGCAATACTTACCAGGAAAGGAAAATCATCTTTTGGGCAAAGTAGGCTTCCTGGTTTTCAGGCAGCCTTGGAGTACCGGATTGCAGATGTTTGATCTGGACTCGAGTGTGGGTCTTGCCACTGACCACCTGTGTAACCTGGGACTAATTTACTTAAGCCTTAATTTCCTCATTAGGTAGGTATCTCTCTCACAGTTTTTTAAAATAGTCTTTTGCCAAGCAGTGCTATCAAAATATCGGTAACAGCACTTCTGCTGCTGCTAACAGCGCTTATACAGGGTTCTAGATCATTTTGTAGGTTTCCCCTGTATAGTGGTCACTTAGAACGAACTCTTCTGACATCCCCGGAATCCACAGGTAGAGTGAAACTTCATATGTCTGAGCGGCGTTGATTCTTAGCTCCTCACAGCTGTGCCCTGCTGCCCCGGGAGCGACAGAGACCTACTGTCCTTATTATAATGCTTCTCCAAAGGAGCTGCTACCTTACAATAGTTGGCCTCGTGCTTCAGCAGACATTGGCAGTTCCTGCCATCCTGACTGTTAAATTCCAGGCCTGATTCTATCCCAAAGCAAAAGCTCACTCTAACCCAACATAGCGATAGGGTGGCAGAATTTCCCTTGTCTGTATTGAGGCAGACCGTTTATATTGGCCAAAAGAATACTGATCACAGTCATGCACATCTCAGGAATTTCAACATTAATCAGTATAGACTAGCACATTTTTTCCTCACTAAATTGCTCAACTCAAGAGGATACTTTTGAAATTTTAAGGGCTGGGGGTATAGCTCAGTGGTGTAAGTGCTGCTTGCCTGGCAAGCGCAAGGTCCTGAGTTCGATCCCCGGTACCGAAAAAAAAAAAAAAAAAGGCATGTGATTAGTTATGGAGCTGGGGATATAGCTCAGTGGAATAAGCGCCTGCCTAGCTAAGCGCAGGGTCCTGAGTTCGATCCCCAGTACCGCCAAAAAAAAAAAAAAAAGAAAAAAACTGAAATTTTAGTTAGATTTATGATTATTTCTTTTCTTCTTCTTTTTTTTTTTTTTTGGCTTTCTGAGACAGGGTCTCACTATGCAGTTTAGGCTGGCTTTGAGCTCATTTTGTAGCCCAGGCTGGTCTCGAACTTGCAAAGGTCCTCCTGCCTCTGCCTCCTGAGTGCTGTGACTACAGGCGTGCTCCACCATGCCAGGTGATGATTTCTTTAAGAATTTAAAAATATAGAAAATAATTTGCAGACATCAATATATGATCTTTTATTCACATGGCAGGACATATGCTGAATTTAGAATTGGAAGATTGAACTTCATTCACGTTCTTGCAGATTTTGGGGCCATGTGATCTTGTGCAATTTATTCAATCCTACGTTGTTGTTGCTTTTATGTATCTATTTTTCTGTTTGTAGTACCAGAGAATGAACCCAGGGCTTCCACTCTGAGCTACATCTCTAGCCCTTTTTTTTTTCACTTCAAGACAGGGTCTTGCTAAGTCACTACATTGCCCTGGCTGGGTCCATACTTGGGGTCCTCCTGTGTTGGCCTTCTAGAGTGCTGGGATTACAGGTGTGCACCACCATGCCCAACAAGAACATGAGATTTTTTTTGTTAACAAAATTAGAAGAGAAGACTATGAAGATCTTCAGGTCCATCCAGGACAAGGTGTTAGGAGGTTTGCAGACCTGTAATTTAGCGATGGCCAATCTTTTAGAGCTTTCAGTGACAACATACAGCCCACTGCAGTACACGTGCCATAGGTTTACCAGCACTGTTCTAATTGGTCTAATTCAGGATGCTTACATAAAGACAGGGGGAAGGGAGGAGAAGGGGTTTATGGATTTCTCACATACTCAGAAGTTAGAGAGCTGGGGTGTCAGATCTATAAAGACAAAGAACTAACAAAGACAAATAATATTCCTGTATCAGGATGTCCACATCATTTGGACATTCTGTCTTTTTTTGGGGGGGCTACTGGGAATCAAATTCAGGGCCTGGCACTTGCCAGGCAGGTGCTTGTGCCACTGAGCTACATCCCTGTTTGGACATTCTCCTCAGCTTCTCTAGATTCCCAGCTAAGCCTGGCAGGCTGCAGTCACCTTTCTTCTGTTCCTGAGTAGGAAAGCACAGAATAATTACTCTCACCCCCAAGGTAGAACGGCACTGAGTCGCAGATAGCCCATTCCTATCTCTGCACCTCCGTGTGTAATCCTTTGACTTTGGCCCATCATTCTAATATGTGCCAGGAGGATTTCAATTAGGAAAGGAACACCGAGATGTGAGAGAACAACTCCAACGTTTTCATCAAGTCCTTTACCCTCTATGACTTTATTTTATACATTTATAAAATGAGGCTAATCCCAATGAGACCCATGAAACGGTTATTTCAAGGATCAAATGATATATTATGTATATATATGCTTTACGTACTAGCCATGGAAAGGGTGAAGCATTGTAATCAAGAGCAAACATTCATCCAGAGCCTGATATGTGCGAGTTTTTAGGGTGAACCAGAACACCTCAGACTTGTCAGCTTTGGTCACTGTCCCCGAGACCAATGAAAAAGTCAGTAGCAACATAAGAGAGTTAAGGCTCTGTGCCAAATAAGTTGTGTAGCCAACCCTTCCCTGGCCTCCTTGCTGCAAACGCTGCAAATATTCAAATATAGTTTGAGGAGATAAGAGAAAGCTTGACAGAGAAGCTGGTGGGAAGCAGATCCTAGAGATAAACACGGAAGCACAGGGGACAGTGGCCCCTGGAGGGTCCCCAGTGATTCCAAACACCCCTGCCCTGTATTCACTCCGTTGTGTAATCCTTTCTCAGTGAGTGTGGGGTAAACCTACTGACTTGCCTCTAGCCAACAGAACAGAGCAGAAGTGACAGGATGGGTTACGGAAGGCCTACGGGCTTCCATCCCTGGGTCACTAGCTGCCACGCTGCGGGAACACTGAGACACCCCAAGAAAGACCCAAGTCCTGCCAGAAACCATGTGAGTGAGCTTGGAAGCTGACCTCTTCCTAGTGTTTGGCCCCCACCCTCCCAGCACCAGCCAGCACTGAGGGTGTGGCCTTGGGAGAGACTTTGAGCCGAGGATTTAGCTAAGTGTGCTCAGATCCCTGAGGACAGAGCCTGAGATAACGAGGGCTGGTTATTCGAAGCCACTGTGTTTTGGGTGCTTTGATACAAAGCAATTGATAACTAGTACGAGGGCCATCTAGGCAGTAGGAATGAAGCTGATGAAGGCAGAGTAGCAGAGAGATGTTTCTGACTGCAAGGGGGCCCAGGCAGAAGTAGGGAGGCCGGGGAAGGGCTGCCTCTCCCCGTGTGCCTGGGGCACTGACTTCGTGGAGCAAAGGGAGACAGGTGTGACGTACATCCAAAGCTCTGCTCCCTATCAGAGCGCTGGGACGGGGCTATGTCTACAGCTTCCCCTACTTCCTGGGTACTAGTTCTGAAATTCGACCTTGCTGACCCATAGCATTCACTTATGCTGGACACATATATAAAAAACCAACAAGAGCCACAGGGTTTGCAAGCTTAGAACAAAAGCATAACCTAGTTTCATTCCTTGTGAGGCCAGTGTGTAAGAAGGTCCGGGGTGAGGCACACCATTTTGTTTGTTTTGTTTTTCCTTTTTTTTTTTTTTTTTTTTTGAGACAGGGTCTCACTATGCAGTTCAGTCCATCCTTGCACTGACTCTGTAGCCCAGGATAGCCTCGAACTCACAGTGATCCTCTTGCCTCAGCCTCCCCAGTGCTGGGATCACAGGTGTGCGCCACCACGCCCGGCAGACCATTTCTTTAAAACTCAATTCTGATGTCAATAAATCATCATCTCTTAGGGTATGATTACATAATGAATATTTCTAACAAGTTCTATTACTTGTGCTTACCAGGGATAACAGAATAATCTTTACAGAAGGCACATATGGCTTTCTACTATCTAAGTAGCATAAAAACTGACTTAAAATGATCCCTTGATGAGCTGAATTTTGAAGGCCTTTCACTAGAAAGTAACAAAGCTAAGGAGTAATACTGAAACCAGGGCCCTAAGATAATTGTCATGATGTCAAGCATTAGAATAAGGTAGGTGTAACCTGCAATCACAGACCATTAATTTTTATGCAACACTTTACTGAAATTAGTTGAATGGATATAAACAAAGTCAGGAACAACTCACCTGTATAATTATCTCACCTGAGAGAGAAAAATTATTATTTTTCTTACTTTATTTTATTTGCACTCTACAATGGCTGTATTACTCACCATTTTGAGGTTATAGGAGCATAGACGTTCTCATCAACAGAAGTCATTACCACATGATGGTTTACAGCCTCTAAGTACTTCTGAATGTGAATCTGGGACAGAAAAGTCAAAGCTTAGCCCATCATGGTGGACTACAGATACTCAGTTAATTCATTTTACTAAGTTAACACTCCAAATCGTGTCATTAAGCCAAAAACACAACATGCTGTGTGTTATTACATGCCTAAGGTATCATTAAGGCATTGGAAGGCCAAATTACTTCAGCTCTCCTAAAAACTGTAATAGACAACTGAGACTCAAAGCTTGAGGGACCTGTAGTGTTCTTAGCAAATAATTTTTTTTTTTTTTTTTTTTTTTTTGTCTTTTTGAGCCAGGCTATCACTATGCAGTTTAGGCTGGCCTTGAGCTCACTGTGTAGCCCAGGGTGGTCTCAAACTCGCAACAATCCTCCTGTCTCAGCCTCCTGAGTGCTGGGATTATAGATGTGCATCACCATGCCTGGCTTGCAAATGATACTGTGCACAATAGTCAGCAAATTTCTCAGCTAGGTAAATCCATGAGGCAGTACAGACAAGGAATAATATCTTTCTCTTATAGGGAGTTGGAGTAAGCAACTCAGGAAAGCATTTAGCCTTTAGATAACAGATTATTTAAAGTAGCCAACCCGAAGACTTCAGCTGGGTCTGGCCCTCTCACCATCAGGTAATACAGGACAACGAAGAGCCAGTCTGATGAAGTGAAAGGAAACACCACACTTCTCACAGCCTTGGGAGCTGGCAGTGAAGCTGGTTACACAGGCGAGTGAAGGTCTGAGGCTCTAAAACTCACAGGTCTAGAAGATGGACCTTATTTGGAAGATGGGCCCCTACTAGCTAATGCATGCTCGTTTCATAAAGGATAGTATCCTGTCTGAAGACTGGATTCTCCTCTCCTCTTAGCACTGTTTATGATAATGTGACATCTCTAACTACTTCCTTTCTCTCTCTCAGAATTGGTCCATTTCTTTAGTTTTACCCACCCAATGGCAATTATTACAAAAAAGCAGAGCTCTGAATACTTAAGCCAGTGGGGAAAAGTCATCTCTCATTTTCTAGAATCCTGGTAAATCCTAGAAAACACACAGATTACGGTGAATCCTCATCCGCCTAACTCATTGGATATTATTCACTTCATTTGGTACCAGGGAACTTTTAGCTCTTCTGCAAAGTCAAAATGACTGCAAAAGCGAAATGCTTTGAATCAGCTCAAGACATAAAGGCAGCTGTGACAGTGCAGTGAAAGATGCTCACACAAGAGGACTTCCAGAAGCTTCTGCGGGTGGCAAAATGCACAGAGGACCAATGCCAACATGTCTTTCACTGTAATGTATTTTTAAAAGTTTAAACATTCACCATATCCTTTGCTCACACAGCATATTGCTGGATTAATAGGGATTCTTTTTTCAAGCTCAAGTGATTTTATCAAACCAGTTTCAGGAATTTGCAGCTTGTATTTCACCTCCTTAAATGCTTTGTGGAATCTATCATGATGTCAATTGATCAGGTAGGAATCTCTGTCATCTAGAAAACTAAGAAAACATGGATGCAAACGGCCACCCCAAGTCCCACTGTGTCACAGAACCATACAGGGTCCTCTGACAACCACAGATCTTTGCTTCTGGAGACTTCTCTGCCTCCCTCCAGGGTTTATTTACTACCTGAACCCTACTTACTCTTAACCCCATTTCTGTCCTTCGGATTGCTGTTTCAAGATTCTGAATATCTAGAGTCTTTCCTTCTTCCTCCCTTGGGGCTTTCATTAATTTCTCCTTTAATTCATGAAGGTCTTCTTGGACCTGTGCAAAAATACAAAATATTGAAAGAATACACATGGTCTACTTATAACAATTATTCATCGTACACGCCTGCAGTGGGCTTGAAATGTGAGAGCCGTAAGCTGACTTTTATGGTATTCATGGACAAAGACCATTCCTTTTATTGGAGGACACCCCTTACTCAGAACATGCCAGTGTTCTCTCTCAGACTGTGAAGAGCAAAGCTTCCCTACAATTTATTCTTCTTTCTCCCACTGGGAATAGATGCAAAGCTTCAACCCAAATGGCTTCTGCTCTCTCAGGTGGCAAAGCAGTTGAGCCTGAGATGTTGATCATGCCAGACTCCAATTTCTCCTAATGGGTTAAGGTAAGAAAACAGGAAGCTTTCAGTAAAGACAGGCTCTAGCGGAAGGAGTACCTTCCAAAAGAGTACAGTAAATCATGTTGGCAGGGCCTCTTGGTTCCCTGTCTCAGCTGGATCGTCTTCACCCCCGGCTCTGAAGAAGCAGGTCTGCAGGCATTGTGGCTTTGGTGTTGCTTTACGCAGTGGAAAGTGAAAACGATCCATGAAAAGAAAAGCAACATATGTTTTTACCCTCACATTTCCCCCCAGTGTGTTTTTTTTCCTTAGAAATGACAAACATCTCTCCAGCGTCAGGCATCCTCAGAATCAAACAGGTACTATGAAATTAGGAAGCACAAGATTCTCTGTCTCCATATTAGAAACCAAACTTCAGATAAATACAGATGGCACCAATTATTGTATGGGCTGCTGCCACAGGAAAAGCATTTTGTGATGCAAATTTATGAACCTAACACCTGTTACAGCAATAGTCACACCAATAACAATCTGCAGACTGGGTTGCTGAAGGCATTTTGAAATGGTTACCTTTTCTCTGTCGGGATAACTGGCCTCACCTTCATCCAGCCTACCTTGTAGATTACTCGGGAATGTTCCCAACAGACCCAAGTACTGTATTCAAAATATCAGAATTTGCATCTTGTCAGGGATGGGCATTGCAGTCTGGCAAACAGATCTGATCATCTGAAGCCCTCAGGCCCCCCAGATTGGTGTCTGAAGGCACCTCCTGCTTACTTGTAGCACTAAGAGTGAAGACACAGTGCTTTCCATTCTTTTGTCCAAATGGCTACTGCAAGCTAACACAGCAACTGTTTGAAAACATTTGGACATGCAAAGGAGCAGCTCCAGGGCAACACCCTTTGTAGGGACCCACGTGTGAGTTTCCCCTGCCAGTGTGCTGACCTTCTCCCTCCTAGTATCTGTAGCACCTTGTATCTTTCTGGAATTCTGTCTCTCAGTGGCTGGAGGGAACGAAACTGAACTAAATCACTTGTCAGGGTCCCCAAGGTTTGACTGGTTGGTCGGTTGGTTGTTTGGTTGACTTTTCATCTGCCTGGCATGAACGACAATACTTCTTCACCAACTCTGACATAATGTGTTAACGGGCCCGGTACACAGCGAGAACTCAACCAAAGGCAGCTGAACATAATTCCTAGCTCTAACATTTAATAATCACATGACCCCCCATCTACATTTCCCTTAATCTGGCAAGGGAAAAAATTAATTATTCTATCCTTTAGAATTGTTGGATGCAAAGGAGGTGACGTGTGAAAACGATTCAACACAGGCTTCAGAGGCAGACACGTACGAACTGGCTCCTGCTGCTGCTTTTTTTTTTTTTTTTAACTAAACTGAACTTGGACAAGTTACTTAGCCTCTTATAGGATTAGTGTTCTCATCTGCAAAATGGGATAACAGCTACTTCAGAACAGTGCCAAAATAAAATGAAAGAAAGTATGGAAACTGCTAGGCAATGAAGTTAATTCTCTCCTGAGTTGAAAAATCTAGTGACACACACTGTGCAGAACTGATTCTCAGTAAATGCTCACTAAATGGAATTGCTCCCCTAATCTTTCTCAAGAGTTTATTACTTTTCTTGCCAGATATGTTCTCCCCCTTTAATACCCACCTATCTGTTTGCATAACTGCAGTAGAGACAAGTACTGTAGGAAATGCTATACCACACTTGGGTAGGAGAAGAGATTAAGTTCTAAATCTCTATTCTTTCTGCATATAGGTGCCATTTGCCATATTGAAATTTTACATGTCACCTATTAGCTCTGTGCCCATCAAATACATTGTTTTCCACAAATCTTTTGCTTAGAGGAAGATTTTTATTTTGATGCTTCGGAGATAGAGCTACTTAATAAGAAGCCCTTGAAAGATTTAATGCCACAAATATTTGCTCTACATTTATTTGTTTGTTTGTTTGTCTTTTTGAGACAAGTTTTCGCTATGCAGTTCAGGCTGGGCTTAAACTCACTTTGTAGCCCAAGCTAGTCTCTAACTCTCAGCAATCCTCCTGCCTCAGCCTTCCAAGTGCTGGTACTACAGGTATGTGCCACCTAGCCTGGCCTTGCTCTAGATATTTTTTTTTTCTTTTAAAAGTAAAAGAACAAAAACACCAACAAACAGACACACAGCAGCATACAAAAACTGAACTACAGATAAGGTGGCAGGGGATCAACAATGGTTGTTGTATTATACATTGATAACTTCAAAGTGTATGCTCAGGACAATACAAATAGACATACAAGATTGATCAAACAATCACCAATTGTTCCTTACATCTAAACGACATGAGACAATAGTGCAGCCATGTCAGCCATCCTGCACATTTATACACACCTACACAGCTATCCCCCTCTTCCTTTTCTCCTTCTCTTCATCCCAGTTGCTCTCTACTTTTGATCAGTCTCCCTTCATACCTCCCAATTTATATTCCCACCTCTAGGTACCTACACTAGTGATACAATACACTGTTTGCACATGCACATCTGATTTACCTCACTTATGAGTATGGTCTCTAACTGTGACCATTTGCCTATAAAAGCCTCCAGCTTGTCCTTCTTTATAGCTGAATAATATTCCATTGTGTAAAAATGCCACAGTTTTTTAATCTAGTCCTCCATAGATGGACATTTGGGTTGCTTCCATGATTTAGCTATTACAAATTGTGCTGCTATAAACATGGGTGCACATATATCATGGTGATATGACGTTTTCAGATCTTCTAGGAAAATACCCAGAAGGGGAGTAGCTGGATTGGCTGGGACCTCTAGACCTAGTTTGCTGAGGAATCTCCAAACTGATCTCCACAGTGGTTTCACCAGTCTGCATTCCCACCAGCAGTGCAGCAGAGTTCCTGTTTCTCCACCTTGCTCTAGATTTTAAAAGGCCATGAAAACAGATTCCATATAGTAAGCAACATAAAATTTCTTTTTATTCATCTCTGCTAAAGTTTGGCTATATTCTTCTATTGCTTCAAGTTATCTTTAACGCCATTTTTTTGTTTTTGATTTTTTGTTTGTGTTTTGAGACAGAGCTGTGCTATGTAGCCCAGGGTAGCCTCAAACTTAGTGGCAATCTTCCTGCCTCAGCTTCCTGAGTGCTGGGATTACAGGTGTGCACCACCACGCCCAGTTTCCATTCATGTTTGTATTATATGCTCCTTGGAAATCATTCAGATGGCTCAATAAGTGAGACAGTAAAAATATCAAACCACCAATTTACCTCCCATATTTCCAAGGGTGATGTTAGCGCACACTGCTGGATTGTTGAAATACAATTTCCAAAACTAATTTAAAAGCTAAAGAGCAGGTGGCCTTAGTTGCACAAATACAGGTTTAATAGTTGGGTCAGATAAGCATTAAATGACATTACCTTATCTCAATGAAGCAAAGAAACAAAGCTTACTAATTAAAAAAAAGTTATGTCACCAGTATGATAAAACCTATTCAAGGTTCAACACACTGGATGTGCCCCCTGAGCAAGTTAGTCTCTCTCTTTATCCTATATGTTTTTCTGTAAACTAGGGCTAAAAAATAATACCTGCCACACAGAGTTGTCACTGAGTGAATTCAAAGCTCTAGTCACAGTGTGTGCCTCTCACGTTCTGTGCATAGGGACCTACCCCCAATGCTCATCCTGGCTTAGTTTTCTTTTCGTAACATGAAGATAACCTCAACAGTATTTGCTGGATAGCCTTGTTGCAAGGTGAAGTGAGTTAGACTATATACAGCCCTTAGAATGTATACGATCTCTGGTATATACTAGGATAGCTTTATCTGCTTTTTCTTTGAAGTTTTCTTACAGTTCATATTTTACAATCCAAATTAGCCACACTCAAATTTGAGCGCAGCAGGATTCAGTGAAGGGTTTACAAACACAGATTTCTGGGCCGGTGTGCGGAGTTTCTGACTGGGCAGTCTGGAGCGGGTCCTATGAATCTGTACTTTTCCTCTGTTTCCTGTTGATGCTGATGACCTTGTCCTTGGACCACACTTTGAGAACTCCTGGTCTAAAGGACAGCTCAGTGTATCGGAGACACAGGCCTAATATGTTGCATTAGAGTGAAGTACCTTTGCAGTCTTCTTTTACAGTAAAGGGAACTCATGTAGCTTTGGGGAAACTGGGTCAGTTTAGAGTAGGAAATGGACATAATCCAAACTGTGCATTCTACAGAAAAGGAAACAGAGGTGAAGTGATTAGCCCTAGGTCAGAGCCATGGTTAGACCCCAGTATTCTGACTCTTTCCTCTAGGTGTACTCACTATGCGTAGCTGGTTTGAAAGAAATAATCACTGCCCCAGGTAGATGTGGCATATGTCTGAGTGGTGCTTGCATGCCCACAAACAACAGGGCTCACTGGAAATAGGAGGGTCTTCCACATTTCCTCATTACATGTATTCTAGACAGAAAGAATTCTACACTACACTGAGATCGGCTTCAGTGTCAGGTCAACATGTAGGCATCCTTCCTTGCCCCATTGTCTACTAGTGTGTCAGGAGTGACTCTCTTACTAGGCATGGTGGCACATGCCTGTAATCCCAGCGCTGGGGAGGCTGAGGCAGGAGGATCCTTGTGAGTTGGAGACCAGCCTGGGCTACAAAGTGAGCTCAAGGCCAGCCTGAACTGCATAGTGAGACCCTGTCTCAAAAAGACAAAAAAACCCAAAAAAACAAAAAGCAAAAGGAGTGACCCTCTTAAGAGGAACACTGATTGACATGTATATGACTCTTCTTAGGTCTTTTGTTATGTTTTTACAATTCAGTGTTGACATATCTTTTATGGTACAGTGATACCTGAATTTGACCAGTTTTCTCTGAATTCCATTCTGAGGTGAAAAGACTTCTGGCTTTTAATACTTTCTCTCTCCTATCCCAAACCACAAGGGAGTGGCCCTTGGTAATAGAACTATCTCAAAGATAAGTATGAAATTGGGCATGTGAATTCTTCCCTGATTCTGGTCTCTTTTTAAGAGATGTTTGTGATATAGAGAAAACCAGGATGGTCCTTGCATTCAGTACAAGGTATACTGAGGGAAGAAATGGCTATTTCTAGGGAGGAGTCTCCCTTCATGTTCCAGGTTTTAGGGTCTCTAAAGAGGGGATGTGCGTAGTAAAACACCAACCTCACCAAAGAAAGGTCTGGCCTCTGCCCTTGACCACTGAGAGATGACTGTTAGGCCCCTGAAAGGCCTTGCCTCACAGAAGCGTCTTGGGTGCTTTGGCCACCGAGTTTTATATGATTTACAGTGGGCATTTTTCACTGTCCTGTATCCTTCGCGAGCTCTGGAGGAAACAGGAGACTAACGGCAGCAGTCTGGTCTCCAAGAGGGGTCGGGCTAAGTCGGCCACAAAGGAGGGCTGTGTGAGACTGAACCCCAATCAAAACTCAGGCCACCAAGCATTCTGGTGAGCTGCTCTGACTGGCAATATTTTGCGCCTAGCGTGCTGGGAGAAACAAATGATGCCAGTGGCTCCAGAGGGATGACCAGACTCCGTGTGTCTCTGGGACACTGCCCTTTCTAGCTCTTCCCTGGACTGACTTTAACTGCTATCTTTCCACTACAACCGATCCCTCACTGTAAGCGCTGCACTTTCCTTTGATTAATCAAATGTCAAGGTGGTCATGGGGCCCCCAGACCTGCGGCCCATGTCACAGTGAGAATAGTCTTGCGGGTATTTGGACAGCTTTGAGTTTGCAGTATCCTAAACTCATTGCAGGGCATTGCTGAGAAAAAGAATGATAAAAAGTGAATGAAGATTTTAGGTAGAATTCATCCCCCTGCCCCCCGAACCGGAAATCAAACTCAGGACCTTGCACAAGGTAGAATTCATAATAGGGAGTGTCAGGCTAGACCCTGACTAGCGACCTAGACCACCAGGACAGACAGGATTAAAGCAAACAGCAGTATCTTTATTTCAGGCTGGGTGCAGCCTCGCCAAGGCCCAGAAAGCCATTGGCCCCGAACAAAGGAAGGGGGCATACTTTAGGTTGTTTTAGGTATGGGAGGGGGACATCCCATTGAGAAAGGAGGGGAATTTAAGTTTCTCAGGGTGACTGGTGGGTCTGGTGCCACTGGGGGTGGGAAGTGCTGGAGGACACTGGCACGTTGCTTATTTACAGCCTGTGGCATTCTGTACACTCACGGGGTTTCCTGTAAGCCTGAGAGCTAGGCCCGGGAATCATCCTGACAAACAGATGTACCTTAGTCTCTCAAGCTGAGCGAGGGGCTTTCTGTTAGAACAGACTGGCTGTCTGTCGGAGTTTTTCTCTTCAAGTTGGGCAGGGTACAACATGAGGGACCTTCCAGGGAGGCCTATGAAATTGGTGAGATCAGGTCCTTCTACCATGGGAAAGGTGAATTTAGGAAAGTCTCTCCTAGGTGGTAGGTGAGAAATCAAAATTCTGAGTCCTCATTAGAGTGACCTTCAACTCATCATGTCAAGCCTTAACCTAATGGGGTAACTGTAAGTTAAAAATGAACCTCAAAGCTACCACATTAAGTGTGAAACGCCTCCACTACTTCACAAAATAAACTGAGCTTATAACTGTTACAAACTGAGTTACGGTGGAAAAGTCCAGACTTCATGGGTATTTTCTCTCAGGTTAGAAAGTCACCTTCTAGCATATTTCTATACTCAAACCGTTAACTTGATTTGCGACCCAAGCTATCTTCTATATATTTTTTCTTCGTGCGTTCCTAAGGGGGGAACATTCAGATTTAAAAAAAACAAAAAACAAAACTGGGTGCTGAGAGAAGCATTTCCCAGATTTCGAAATCTCTTCAAATTTCCTATCACTTCCCTGTATATCTGATTTGCCTGTCCTCCACTCCTCCAAGTTGGGGGTTCAAATTTTTCAGATGCCGCGGAGTAAGACGGATTTTTCTGTAGTACAAGGTGGGAGGAACGGCTTTACCAGGGGTGGAAAGGTCGCGCTTTAGGGGAGCCACCCCCGCGCTGCCGGGCTTGTTCCATAACGAGGTAGTTGGGCAGGGCCAGGGAACGCCCATTTCCCACCTCGAGTAAGATGGATCCGATGCGATCGCAGTTTTCACCCTCCTGGGTCATGGCTGAGGCCGGGAGGGCTACCCGACAGCCTTCAAGGCGCAATCCTGAGGTAAGAGGTCCGCTCGTCCCCATGGCGACACCACGCGCGTCCGGCCTGCTCCACACCGGGAGCGGAAGGGGGGGAGGGAGCCGCTCCGAGCTGCGCGCACGGCCTCCACGGCGCGTCCCCCCCCGCGCGCCGGCGACGATGGTACAGCCCAAGGCGGAAGCGGCCTGGACAGCACCGGCTCTCTGGCGCAGCTATGGCTGCGGGCGTCCCCTGCGCGCTGGTGACCAGCTGCTGCTCCACGTTCTCCGGGGACCGGCTGGTCCAACGTGAGTAGGCAGGCGTCGGGACAGGCCTCCAGGGCCCGGGAGCCGGGCCTGGCAGCTGTCTCCTCCCGTATCTGGCTCTGGGCCTGGTGCTCGCCGCGGGCCCGGGCTCCTCCCCCACGGGGGCGGTGCCGGTCTCCCCTGTGGTCCCCCAGCTGTTAAACGCGTGCTTTTCCGCGGCGGGTCCCCGCAAGGACCCCCGAGACGTGTGAGAGCGCCGTGGACGCGCTCGGTTGTGCGTCTTCAAGGTGCTCGCATTGTTGGTTTGGGGGATGTTGTCGCTGTCCCTACTGCTGAAGTGCAGTGTGTTTCCTCGAAATTCCTGGTGACACGTTAGCCAGGTCCTCTCTCCTTTAGACGTTAACCGCCTTGCCTCCCACCCGGGGCGTGGGGTGTCCCCAGCCTTAGTTCTGGGGTGCTCCTGTGCGTATTGCTTTTCATTCTGGACCCTCGGTGCGGATGTCGAACTAAACTTTTTTGATCTTGCACGCTAAGCCTGCACTGTATCGCCGAGATACACCCCAGCGCCGGGCTAAGTAACGCTTAAAAGAAACCTTAGCCACAGAAAACAAGGCCTGTAGAGGGCAACTAGGTCCTAGGCCAACTCAGACTAAAGAGCGCAGGGAGTCTTGCAAGTCGACTTGTATTTTAAAAATACGGCTTTGAACCAGAGCTCTTAGCTGTGTGACTGTAGGCAACTCCCTGAACCTCCGCTCTTCCGTTCTCGTAACTGTAAACTGTGAGTGCTTCACACTAGATTCTGCTTAAGGTAGAGTCAGGCACGCAGTCAGCCTTCCCTAAGGGATAGGCATTATTATTGAAGCATGTTATCTCCCTGGTGCAGTTTGCTAATCCTTAAACTAGAGCATACAAGTGTTTTGAAGGACAGGTGATGTTTGAAAACACTTTGTAAACAGAAAGCAAGCAATTGTAAGTCTTTGCTACACCTATTCGGTGAAGAGGTTAGGCAAGCTATCCTACCTGGCACAAATATTCCCCTAAATAGCCCATGATTTAGTGTTGTTTGTGATCACATAGCTATCTTCCTTGATAGGCTAACAGTTTTAAGTACAGCACTTGCTACTTGGTAGCTTATTGCTCCGATCTGGAAGTTTCCTTATCTCCAGCAGTGTTCTTCCTTCCTTTTCTTTCCCTATCTCACACCTCCCTGCCTCCTTTCTCCCCTTTTTCATTGCTTCATTGTAAAACAAGTGCATATTCATGAAGAAAATTTAGCATATGGAGAAAAAGTATTAGCAATCCTACCACCCAGACACAAATACTGCTAACATTTCTGTGCGCTGCTTTTCCAGCCTTTTCCCTAATGTATAGGTTTGTTTTTTTCCTCCCTACCACCTGGTACTGGACATCAAACCCATCCCTCAATCTTTTTAAATTTTGAGAGGACTGTTTGGTAAGTCATTGAGCTGGGACTTGAATTTGTGATCCTTCTGCCTCAGCCTTCCAAGGGCCAGGATTACAGGTGTGTGCCACTGCACCTGGCTCCAGTAGATAGTTTTTAAAGAGGAAATAATTATAATTACATTTCATATTCAATTTTTATCCTGGGGTGTTTTTTTTTTTGGTATGTATGTGCTGGAGATCCAACCCAAGGCCAGTGTGTGCTAGACAATTACCCTGTCACTGAATTATATCCCACAGAACCTTAAAGTCATGTTGAATTAAAAGTATATAAACAATTCCACCTGCCTTTTTGTTTTGGTTTTGCTCTTTTGTAGTGGTTATTGCTTTGGTCCTGGGGCATGGAACCAAACCCTCAAAACACAAACAAAAAAACTCTGGGCCTGGTGCGTGCTAGACAGGTGCTCTGCTACTGAGATCCACAACCCCCCATCCTGTATCCTGATAGTTTTAACAGTATATAAAACTTAGTTTTGTGGCAAGGATATAGCTCAGTGGCACAAGTGCCTACCTGGCAAGTGCAAGGTCCTGAGTTCAATTCCTGGTACAAAAAAAAAAGACATCAAAAATTAGGTAGTAAATATACTAGAATTTGTTCAAGATTCTTGATTTAAGTTTGCAAATGACCTGTATGCCTTTGGGTTACCATTAGTAATATGTGGAAGTCCTCTGAAAGACAATTTCATAAATGGTAGGTACAGCATTCTGATGGCCATGGTGCTCTGTCATATGCTTTAAAAATCAGAATTGGCAAATGTGGTCTCTGCCTGAAGGAGCCGGCAGATGGTAACATTGTACTTGAAGGAGCAACACCATTTGAAGGAGCTGGTTACCTTTGGTTGGCAGACAGTAATACTGTACTGTACATCTATAGTGTCTTAACATTATTGAAGAGGAAGTTCTGTGAAATCCATTTTATTTTTGTATGTGAAATGTCTTAAATAACTGCAATTCATACTGAAACGAGACAGTCTTTCCTTTGTGATACCGTTAATGTTATGTTGTGATAAATAAAATTGGAACAGTTAGTGAACAGATCAAGAAAAGGCGGCTTAACATTTCTCCCAAGGTTAGGAAGAGGGTAGCAGTAGATGGCATTAGAGTGAAGTATCTATTTATCGTTCGCTGTTTTACCGTAACTAAAAACTGCGTTAGTCTTGGGTCGAGTTGTGATACCCAATGGAGTCTGCCCTGGTAACTTCCATCAGGTGTCCAGTGAACACCCGTAGCAGAGTTATGGATAACTCTGCTACCGCTGCTGGGGGGGTTTGGTTTCCACGTCATGCATCAGGAAGAAGAGCCTTTCAGAGCCGCCATTTCTCTTTCTTTCCACATCCAATCCATTTTAACGCGTTGAACCAACAGTGGGAAGTACCTCACAACTAAATAACCATGTTGGTGAGAAATATTCTTAAGAATGAGTGTCTTCTGCTGTGGATAAAGTGCATGTATGGACTCGGGGAGATTCTTGTTGTCACCCAAGAGCTTTACTTGCCGTGTTCTGGCTAGAGGCCGTGCAGCTGATAAAAGCTTGAGATGCTCGAGGTGCCAGGGTGTATACAGTGTGAGACCGAGGGTGGGAACCCAGGGCCAGAGTGCTTTCCACTGCCCGTGTTTGATGAGCAGTTCGCTTTTACCCCACACAGGTGTAGTCTGGTGGGTATGAAGTACGGAACTAGCCTCTGTTCCAGTCACTGCAGCTAAAGTGACGCAGGTGCCACTGTTCTGCCCTCAAGAGAAATGTAGTGGAAATGTATATGTCATCTGTGAAAAGATTAAAATATAGATACCTAAGTCTTAATGTCTTACTGTACTTGCGTAGAAAGAAATTTAGATAGGACGTCCCTGGAGATGTGTTTGGTTTTAAAGTATGTAATGCTGCATCAGCACTGGTAGGCCGGTCAGTTTCTGCATCTGAACAAATATCTGGACCATCGGGAGCAAGATTCTTTCATTTTGTGAAGTGTAGGAATTTGGAGGTCTTAGAGTAAGATCTAGCAGACATCTACATGTAGCTCAGTACTCTGCAAACGCATTTGCACACCGTTTAGTTTGTGCAAACTACCATGACTTGGAAGTCCAAGAGGACTTGCCAGAGTGTGCAGTGCTGGGTTGTGTGTGCAGATTCAGGATTTGGGTGCATGGAAATGTAGGGATGAACTGTTTGGGAATGCTGTAGTAATCAGGGCTGTTTCCTGTAACGTGGTGGCTTTGATGTAAGAGATGATAGAGGAGATTAACTCATAAGAAGGTTTGAAAATACACTTTCATTACCATTCAGGATAGTTGAGTCTTAATTCTGGAGAGGAAAAAAAAATTTTGCCCAGGGGCCTATGTTAGAGTATTATTCAATATATATATATATATACATATATATATATCTCATATGTACACCTATGTATATATGCTTTTAAAAAAATTATTCAGGCTTGATAGTCTGTCACAATGTCTGCGTTTTTTTCCTGGATTGAGTGAACCCAAAGTAGTAACATTATATATTAGTCACTCCTGTATAGGATTCACATTAAAAATAAACAATTGCTCCAGATCATCTCTTAACATCCTACCTAGGTATAACATTCTCTGTGATTGTGTTCCTTTCTTATTTTTATGTTAGTTTGTATAATCTTAACTTGATGCTGGCATTCTTTTTGTGTGTCACATGAAAACTGTGTATGTGTGTGTGTGTGTAATAATTTAAGAATTAATCTTTTAAGGTTTGAGAGGCATATGACTGGTAGAGTAGGACATTTAGTGTTTTGTGTTTGGAATTTGTGAGTGTTTGCCTGTAAAGCAACCCCTTGGTCCTTGGGTTTGTACAGAACCAGAAAGCGCAGTTGCATGATGGGTAAATAGGTTTGGGGAATGACACAGGCCGAGCCAGCCATTGTTTACAAAATTGCTGCTTTGGAAAACTCCTTCTTTTGCAAGACTGGGGCTTTGTTTCTGGGTCTGTCAGGCTCCTTTTATACTTGAAACCCCTGAAGTCATTAAGGAGAACGTTCACATTTCAAAGGTTTCAAAGAATTCACATTTCAAAGAATTTTGCGCAGCTTAGCCAACATTGTCTAACAGTAAACTCGGGACAGGAGCCCGATTTTCTAACTTGCATTTTTTTCTGCAGCCTCTAGAGGTGTTCTGAGTGGAGCCCTTTGGTCCTCCCTGGAAAGGGGTACTGGTGTTTTGCTTATGCACAGTTGCTCATTTTGTTGTGGTGGGAGGAGCCTGCCTCTAATTTCATCCCAGTACATATACATGTGTACATCCAAGTCTGTATGCTTCAATCCGTGGAAAAGAGAGCAGGCCAGCAAGAGCTCCCGAAGGGCCTGGAGTTGTCATCACAGAGTGATCCAGTAGCTGGTCAGACAGACTAGAGCAGCATTTTCTACTGGTCATAAGGGTGAAGAAACTTAGATTTGTTTTTAGCTATGCTTATTAATATATTTTAAGATTAGATATATTAAGATTAATTTTTTAAGATTATTTAATTAATTATTTAAGATTAATATATTTAGATTAAGATTAGATTTAATTAACATTAGGGTTTAAGAGTTTATGTTTATTAAAAGAAGGATGTTCCGTCATCAACCTAAGAAAAAGGATGAGCTTTAAATATGAGTTCTTTAACTCTCTAGACCCGAAGGAACCACTGTGTTATTGTAAGTGTGTGCGCGCGTGCGTGCGTGTATGTGTGTGTGTACTTAAAACTCAGAGAAGCATGAGTTCCCCACATCATTGAACTCATAAAAGTTGGGGAGCCAAGAAAGATTCAATTCTAGTTCTTCTCTGCATGTCAGATATGATCAACTTCGGCACAGCCAGAACTGTATATAGTCACAACGGAGGGAGAGACAGGAGAAATTGCATCGTAAGGTTTTACTACTAAACGCAGACTTCTACAGCTCTCAAAATAAGTTTACACTTACTCTATTACGGTTGTTGGAGCCTTTGTAGATGACATTCAGTATGTCATAATCGAAAATGTCTCTGTTAGTGTCTAGTTTATTTCCCTACCGGTGAAACAGAGAATTTGACTTTTTGCATGAAATTTAACACTAATTTTTAAATATATATATATATATATATTTTTTTTTTTCCGGTACTGGGGATCGAACTCAGGACCCTGTGCTTGCTAGGCAAGCGCTTATTCCACTGAGCTATATCCCCAGCCCTTAAATATATTTTTGATGAGCAAAATAATTATAAAGTATCCTTCCAACAACTGGGTGAGGGGTGCATTTCGGAGAGGAGGAGGAAAAATACCAGTGGAACCGTATTATGCCTCGCTCTTAAATTACATGAAACCATTTACAACACAGAGTCTTGTAGCATTTTGGAATATTCGCAGCATGTCTAGACTCAGACCTTTATTTCTGGGACCTTCTCTAACTGCTTGTTTTTGTGAGGCAAGAGGTAAAAACATCTAGAAAGTATGCAGTGGTCATTTGGTTTAAATAACTCGCTGCTTTTCACCCGATGTAATTCCTCAAGAAATAATGACAATAAATAACGAAATCTGATATAAAGTCCATTTCATAAGGTTAAAGTATGAAAATTGTTTTAAATGTGTCTGGCAAGAATGATAATTTGGACATGACATTGTATTTGTGTTGGAGCTGGTGCACACCGATACCACAGTACATCTCTAATAATTATTTATCCAGGAAGCAAGATTGACGTAGGTTAAGGCAGACCGGGACAGTTGTGAAACTCTTAAGAAACCTTTGTTAATGTTTTAGACTGAGTAACAACCTCTTCAGGGTTTAATTTTCCATGCAGACCTGATGGCTGGTTCTGCACAGAGTTGGAGACAAGTATCGCCATGTTTGGATCGAAATCGGTCTGCTTGGAGCAGGAAAATCTGTGATCATTTGGTAAGAAGCAGCGCCGTGATGCCAGTAGAGCAGTTGCATTCTGTCTGGGCTCTGCCAGGGCTGTGCCAGACTTTTTAAGGGAAAAAATATTGAGCAGCATTCTATCTTCTTAGCTGACATTAACAAGTTCATGACAGGGCCTGTACATGCATGATTGTCCCCTTGGGCGGTTTGTCCCACCTCGTGTGACTGCCCAATGCGGCTTAAAGGAATGCTCATGCATGTTCCATCGGTGGTTCAAGCCAGCAGGAATGTGTCATTCTACAGGTATTTACTGCGTGTCTTGCCAAGTACCTGAAATATGTGCTCCAGGCCCCTGCACCATCAGTAAAACCAGCAGACAAGCCGCAGAATTGTCTGATCTCACTGATTAATGAGAATAATGTAAATTCGGTAGAATCTACCTGTTTTGAGCATACAGTGCATTGATACTTAATATTATTAACAGAGTTGCATCACCACAGTCAGGTTGTAATGTTAGAACATTTCTGTCACCCCAGAAGGAAACCTCTGGGTATCTGCATCACTCCTTCTTCCCACCCCCAGCTCTCGGCAGTTACCAACATTCTTCCTGTCTTTATAGTACTCACTGTGTTGTTTCCTTTTTCTGAACTGTTTGTCTTGTGAGACAGAGTCTCTCTCTGTTGTTCAGGTTGGTCTTGAACTCACTATGTAGCTCAGGCTGGCCTCGAACTCACAGCAATCCTCCTGCCCCAGCCTCCCTAGTGCTGGGATTATAGACTTGCACCACCATGCCTGGCTTTCTAGAGATTTTGTATACATGGAATCACACAAGGTGTGGTGTTTTGTGTCTAGCTTCTTTCACATTTTTGAGGTTTACCTGTAACATATACCTGATACTCCTTTGTATGAATAACTATACAAAGTTATAGGTGTGTTTATTCATTCAGCACTTGGTGGGTGTTTGGATTGTTTCTATTCTTCAGCTATTGTGAATAATCTGTGATGAACATTGTTGTATAACTTTCTGTGTGGAAATGTTTTTGTTTCTCTTGGGTAGATGCCTAGGAATGGAGTTGTTGGGTCATAGGGTAAGTTTATATTTAAATTTTAAACTGCTGTGCTGCCCTTCAGGGTGGCCGTACCATTTCACATTTCTATCAGCAGCGCAGTGAAGAGTCCAGTAACTTGTTATTCTCTATATATTTTTTTAGTATAGCCATTCTAGGGAGTCTGAAATATCTCACTGTGCTTTTCATTTGTATTTTCCTAACGACTAAAGATGTTAAGAAAGTTTTGTATGCATACAGTGCATTCATATATATTCTTCAGCATCTATTCAGATGTGCCCATTAAAATTTTGTGTTCTTATTAATTGTAAGAGCTCTTTATATAGCCTTACAGATCACTTACAGTTACATAATTTTCAAATAATTTTATTCCAGTTCTATGGCATGTCAGTTTCTTGATGGTGTCTCTTGGTAAAGTCCAATTTATCAATGTTCTCTTTTTCCCATGATCTGTTGACTTTTACCCAGTAGTGAGTTTACCATTTTTCTTTGAGACAGTCTCACTCTGTAGCCCAGGTTGGCCAGGAACTTGAGGCGATCCTCCTGCCTCAGCTTCCTAAGTGCTGGGATTACACATGCACACCACCACACCCAGCTTGATTTTATCTTTTGTTTTATTTTAAAGAGAATAAAAATTTTAAAACATCTTAAAAATGATACAGAATTTCAAAGCAAGGTGATTGGAAATCAAATGTGGTTGTCATATTGCTCGAGGCTTGTATAGGTAAATGGATGCAGCTAGAATCCATACTCATAAGTGAAATAAATCAGCCTTTCATGTGTAACCATTGTATCGTGTATCGTCTCCCTAATGTAAGAAACTGAAAGAGTCAGCAGAATCCAAGAAGTGCAATAAATATTGCGAAAGGGGAAGAAACCGCTGAAAAGGAAGGAACAACTGGGGTGAGGGAAAAGAAAAGAGAGGAGGAAGGGAAAATATGTATGTACACACACAAGATTTTATCTATCTTGAAGGCCTTTTGGATGCTAGGACTTCGCATTTGTTAGCTTTGATGACACTCTGCTTACCTTCATTATCACAAAGTTCTCTTCATTATTTGAGCACAGAGGCTACCGAAGGAATTCTTCTTTAAACTTACTCTGCTTTAGAAATCCGTCTTGGCCATGTTTTTCATTGTCTTTTGTCACTGTTGTCCTCCTCCTTGTCCTTTTCCTCCTCTTTGGGTGCTGGGGATCAAACCCAAGGCCTTCACACTGAGCTGTGTCCCCCCAGCCTGGTTTTTACTTTTCACTTTGAGGCAGGGTCTCACGCAGTTGCTCAGGCTGGGCTTGAACCTGGGATCCTCCTGCTTCAGCCTCCCTGAGTGATAAAATTATGGGGATGTGCCACCACATGGAGGGCCTCCTGGATGACGCCGTGAAAGAAGAGTGGTTGTCTCCATTTTGGCTGAACCTGGCCCTATCTCCATGTACTGATATATACAGAGCTGGCTAGGACTTTTCCTTAGCCCCTCAATTGGCTTTAAGAGGTGCAAATCATGCAGCCAGGGTGCTGACGTGGTGTGGCCTTTGAAGCAAAGTGACAGGCCAGTGTTGCCCTGCCCTGTAGCTCCCAAAAAGAATGTGTGAGCCGGGCAGGAGGGAGACCCATGCTCCACATCCGCACTGTCAGCTGGGATCGAGCCTTGGGATAGAGCCTATGACTTCTCAGCGCATGAAAGATCACACATCAG
This sequence comes from Dinomys branickii, assembly GCA_004027595.1. Taxonomy (NCBI): domain Eukaryota; kingdom Metazoa; phylum Chordata; class Mammalia; order Rodentia; family Dinomyidae; genus Dinomys; species Dinomys branickii. Next base: position 198,648 of record PVLD010001099.1, on the reverse strand, counting down.
AGCTGAAGCACTGACCCCAGAACATCAGATACTACCTCAGTTGTGTTACGCAGATTACCCTTTCTGCAGATCCTTCTCTCTGCATTTGCAGAGGTGATTTCAGGCCTCCTACCCAGCCCGGCTCACAGCACTCACACGCTTCCCGCGGTTCTCACAGTCACTCATCCCCGAGCCACCCCCCTCCTCACAAATTAATAAGACCAGGATTTGGCCCTGAGTCGAGGCCTTTGTTCTAGTTAACCATCATACTAGCTGGACTTGGGGCCCCTTGGCTCCCCACAACTGCAAATATGCCTTGGTGGCATACAGACGTGTATTCTCACCATGTGTTGCTCTGGAAGTGGTAGATTGGAATTAGCTTGCTAGAATTCCAGTAACTTTTACAAGGATTACAAATACAAACTTCTTGGACCAAGATGAAGATGGGGAAGGGCTCTCAGTACCACCAAGCCTGGCTCATTACATCTTCTCTCAGAGTAAGCTAGCATCTGCCACCCATACATACTGTTGTCTGTGGTTAGACTTATTTTCACTGTCTGTTGTCCTGTTTAGGTTTTCTTTTTTCAGAAAATGACATTCATGGTTTATTTTCAAAGCTTGGAAGATTAATTGCCAAGTAATTTTTATAGTGAATAGTCGAAGGGTGCATCACGTGTAGATTTTTTTTATTGGAAGTAGATTTCCTCAGATGCAGGTGGAAGACATTTGTGTTTGGGGCCATATGTTACGGGCCAGCTGTGAGGACCGTGGGGATGCCAGAGCTGTCTGTTATGCCAAGTACCAGAAACCTGTGCCCCAGTTCCCTGCACCATCAGTAAAATCAGCAAACAAGCCACAGAACTGGCTCATCTCACTGACTGGGGAGTAATGTGAATTTGATAGAGTCCACCTGTTTGAGTGTAACAGTTTTAACCTTCTGCGTGTGGACAGCCGGTTTTCCAGCTCCGTTTGTTAGAGGCTGTTTTTCCTCTAGCTTATGTTTTTGGCCCCTTTGTCAAAGATCAGGCAGCTGAATGTGCCTGTGGCTCTTTCTGCACCCTCTGTTCTGCTCCGCTGATGTATCTGCTTTTGTGTCAGTACCATGATGTTTTCATCACTGTAGCTTTGTTATATAACTTGAAGCTCAGGATTGTGATACCGCCTGCTTTGTTCCTGCTGCTCAGGTTTGCTGTTGCTATTCTGGGTCTCTTCTAGTTTCATATCAATTTTACGGTTGTAAAATATAATTTTGAACGGAATCAGAGGAGTCTTCTTTCCCCCAAAATAGGCGTAGGGATTATCTGTGAACTGTGCCGCTGGCATTAATAGTGGTCTTTGTCTGCAGCCTGTAAAACTTAGAAGCTAATGGTTTCTGCTTGGCCCTTATTTAAAATTTAAAAAAAACAAACTTTTTTCTCCCCCATTCCTGCCTTTCTTTTTTTTAGCAGGAGTTCAGATTATTAAAGATATTAATGGTAAAAAGAGAAATATGTTCTGCAGAATAAGTTTGGGCTAATTTTGGGGGGGGGGAGGTACCGGGAATCTAACTCAGGACATTATGCTTGCCAGGCAGGCACATGTACCACTGAGCTATATCCCCAGCCCTAAGTGTGGGCTAATAAAAGTGGGAAAAGAAGTAGATTCCACAAGGTGAAAGAGAGTGCAAGGGCTTGGTGACTTATCTTTTGTATGCCCCCGTCCTCAGGCTGATGTAGGATCTAGGCTGTTCTATCAAAAACCTGCTTGGTTTCTTGTGAGATGTGACCTTAGCTCTTTCTGATTGGTCCCAGGGGCAGGGCTTAGAGTCACGTGACCTGGATCTCTGTGACTGAGGTCATGCCCACTTGCCCAACTGCTTTGCTACACTCTAATCTCCTGCCTTGCACCACCTCCCCTCCCATAAATCCCATAATACTTTATTGGGTGCTGAGGGTGCAGAGGTCACTGGCTTCATATAGCTACTTCTGACTGAAGGGGGCTATAAACCCTACTTCCTGGGGATTATGTGGTCTCTAACTATCCAACTATATTGGGGTATCGTGGCTCACTGGCTGGGTAGAAAAGGAAAAAAGAAAAAAAAACCTGTCAGAAGACATTGAGAAAGGAGTTGGTGTCTGTGTTGGTTTGAGGGTTTTGCAAGGTGAAACAGTATAATACAGGACACATGTTTTATGAGGTAATTTATAATAGTCACCCAAAGAATGATACACAAAAGAGTGCGGGAAATCTGTCCACACACTACAGACCAAGAATCCAGCTGAGGGCCTGGATTCCACAAGAATGCCCTACATGAGTCCAGCTGAGGACCTAGAGCTCATAACAATGGCTCCCACGAATCCAACCGGAAACCCAGAGCCCCTGACAACATCTCATGCAGGCCTGTTTCATGGATCTGCACTGGGAAGGCCCAAAGGTCAGTGGGGGAATCTGGGAAGTCTGTGCCAGCAGGATGAAGGATCTGTGCCAGCAGGCTGAGGGATCTGCACTGGAGCCAGAAAGCGATGCTCAGAAAAACCAGAGCTCCCCCAAAAGGTACCACAGCCATCCTCAGCAACAGGGAGGTCCCGAGCTCCTCCGATGATCAAGATGGCCGAGTTCCCATCAGGAAAGCCAACGCAGCAAGCTTCTCAGGAGACCAGCAGCACACCATCTTCCCCTCCGGAGCCAGAAAGCAATGCTCAAAGTGAGGACCAGAGCTCCCCCAAAGTGCACCAAAGCCATGCTCAGTGCCAAGGAGGTCCCGAGCTCCTCAGAGGATGAAAACAGCTGAGTTCATCAGGAAAGCCAGCACGACGAGCTCCTCCAAAGCAACCAACAGCCCCTTACAGCTTCTACCAGCTGCCAACAGCCTCATTCCTTCTCCAGTTCTGCCTCTTATGCTGCGGGCATCAGTCCTCAGGTGGGCCTCCCACACCCGGCACCACGCTTGCTTAGTTCAGCTGGGGTTATAAGCTGACTACCAGTTGTCAATCCACTACAGTACCTATACATGCAGAACAGTCGAGCTGCCGCTTCAGAGGGAGAAAGTGTGATAAGCACATCAGGAGAGTCGTGGCTATAGTCCGGGTCACCACCTGACACCCTGAATGGATACATTTTACCACCAGATTGGGAATGCAGATCCCTAATACAAGAAGGAGCAGGTCAGAGTATTTCCTGGCCTGTAGAAGGAGTGTACTTCCACGGACCTAGCAATTAACAATTTCTACGCTTCCTATGGAGGAGAAAGTCTGGCAAAGAGGGATATAAGATGGAATGCTAAGGGCCCGAGAGCCAGCCCTAGCAAGGTTGCTACCCACATGGCAGATCTAATTACAAGCAAGAGCCCCAGTACAGTGAGGGGTCATTCATGACACCTTGTCTGCTCTTGAAGCAGTGCTAGAGTCTTGCTTTTTGGAGAGGAGCCCCGGGTCTTCCCAAGGCCCACAGGGTAGCTTTCTTCTCTTGGGTGGGCTTTTTCATCACACCCCTGTCAGCTTTGTATTCCTAGTTACGTGTTTGTCTCTCACTGTGTTGTGAGATCTAAAGCAAGCAAAGACTGCGTGCATCCACACAGAGTTACTGGTTTTTGGAGATAGAGTCTGGCTGTGCAGCCTAGGCTGACCTCGAACTCACTGTGTAGACCATTCTAGCTTTGAACTCGTGATCCTCCTGCCTCAGCCTCCCAAGCACGGAGATTTAAGCTGTGCAGCACCGCACCCCATCAGTATACCCAGTTATTTTAAGTTGAAGCTGTGGGGACCAGTTCCAGATGACGGCCAGGAGAAAGTGAATTTGAGGCAAAAGAGAACTGGGTTGGATTTCCTCTGCTTTCAACTTTTAGAACTTTTCCACTGAAAAGCCCGAGAGCTGCGGAGTCTGAGTGTAGAGGGTGAGCAGGGAGAAACGTTGTGCGGGAGAAAGAGGCGAGGTTAGCAAAGCCGAATCTCTGGGCTTTTCATGGAGTGGCGGTCACTGCTTTGCCTCTTCCCGGGCACCTTGATGTGGCCGGGACACTGACCCATTGCGTAGAAACGGATACCGCAGGTGAGTACGCCAGCAGGGTGCAGTACAGCTGCGCAGGGGAGCCCAGGGAGGAATTTCTGACGTTTGTGTGTGCAGAGCCCCAGCTCTCTACCACAACAGTTTTAGCCTTTAAACGCCCTTAATAGGGTGGCACTGGGGTTAGCTCTGTGTACGTGACAGGGCAGGTCCCCCTGCAGTGACATTCCCGTGGGATTGTGGCTGTGGACTGTAACTGCTTGCAACAGCACAGGCCCGTGATGGTTTTTGAAGGCCCTCCACCTTGCTGGTTAATGAAACGCTGGCGTGCTATTTTTCCCAGGCCACATTTTACTCAGTTCTTGTCTTTCCTAATGGCTACTTTCCCCTTCAGCTGACGTCAGACTGTGCCGCTTCCTATAATTTTCCCAGAGCTTCACTTCTCAGCATGTGCTTAGCGATGGAGAAAGCGTACTCAAGGTGGTCAGGGCTGGGCCAGAGCCAGCGGTGGTTGGCTGCAACTTGTGAGGCTCCTGGTGCGCGCTCCAGAGGTCCCTGCCACACCCTGCAGCCGGGTGCTGCCCCACACCCAGAAACTGAGCGGGAGGAGGGAGCGGAGCCCACTCATGCTCAGGGCCTGTACTTTCTTACATGTTTTCATCGAATCAAAAACCACTTGGGCGTTTTTTCCTCTACGTGAGGGTGTAAGACACAGAGGTCAGCATGGCCAAGGTCTTGCTTGCTGAGGGGCAGCGTTAAAACACACCTTTGTGTGCGGTTCTTCGGGCGGTGGCCTGTTCGTCTCTGGTCTAGTAGCCTCTTCAGAGGGGAAGTGTTGGGAACCACTACCAAGTGGCTGGGAGCAGGATTTAATACTAACCTCTTAACTTCTGGGAAACCGGCTGCAGGCATCTCACCTCTGCTGTGAAGGCCTTCCTGGAGATAACTCAGTTCTCCTAAATTAACATACTATTAGTTGGAGGAATCCTTGAAGGGGTTCCCAGGTCCTGCTGAGATTCCTGCATTTTCTTCAGTGTTTCCCCCTCCCTTGTTTGTAGATCTAATAAATGCGGCCACCCAGAAAAGTCTTTGGCTAATTCAGAGAATATCCAAGCTGGAAGAGAATTGGTCCCTCCTGGGGCCCTTGAAACCATTTTCCTTGTCTCATTTATTTAAGCCCTCGTCGGTCCTCTTGCTTGGGAGAGTGCGGGCCTGATCAGCCTGCAATAACTTAGGGTTATTTAACCCAGTTTTCGATAGGGAGGCAGAGCAAGATGGGACTGGGAAACACACGTCCCAGCGCTGGAGGTTGTGCTGCCTGGCCAAGGGCAGTTTCAGTCCATGGAAGAAGACTTTAGGTCATCGAAAATAGGATTTAACTGCTGTAGAATTTGTTTTTACAAAGAAGGTCATGATTAGATAAGTGTACGTTAATTCTGTTGGAAGCAAAGGTGTACTTACTCTATCGCTAAAGGAGATGTGGATACTCTAAAACACAGGATCTGTGTGCTTGGTTTGGAACGTTCTTACTTCGTCTCGTTTGGCTGAGGTGGACAGGCAAAGGGAAATGGATACATACACCGTGTTTGTAGAAAAAGTGGGGATTTGCCAGGGTGGTGGGGCACATTTGTAATCCCAGCACTCAGGAGGCTGATACAGGAGGATTGCTGCCAAAAGTTTGAGACCAGCCTGGGCCACATAGTGAGACCCTGAGATTTGGGGGGGGGGGTTGTGTCTAAATGTGGATATTTGTGGTGTTTGGAGAACCTACCTTGCACGTCGGTCTGCTTCCTAATTCATGCCAAGAAAAATCATCACCTCCTATTGATTCTGAACCTTCCAGAGCTGCCTCTTAAATTTGGTACAGATTGACATCATCCCGAGAGAAGAGCCTGGGGACAGACGAAGCAGCACAGGGCTACCAGGAGGAGGAGGGGGATGTGAGCCGCTAGACAGAAAAGCTGCTTTGGGTCAGACCTTCAGTCTTTCTTTCCAGTAACTTCCCTGCAAGGTAGTAGGGGAAACAGCTTCACCAAGGAAGTGGAAAGGTAAGTAGGAGAACTGATGTCCACATAGAAACAGAAACAGTTTCTTGAGTGAGAAAAGAGGGTTTTGTCCCTTTTTCTGGCCAGGGGTGCTATGCTTGGCCTTAAAGCTGGGGAAGGGCTGCAGTGCCGCTGGAACTGGGTCAGCATTGCAGCTCCTATATAAAAGCCCTGCAAATGGACTATTTTATGCTGTGAAACGAAGTGTGTAATAACAGACCCAGCAATTAATCACCTCGTGTTTCTCTTAAAAAATTATGTATCACAGCTCCACCAGGTGGCTGCCGACTGAGACAGGCTGACAGGACCGCAGGAGGGGGAGCCGCTAGTCAGAGTTGATGCCATCAAAATTCATTACAGAGGAGGGCAAAGATGGGAGACCACTGTGGGTTTTTCGGAGTCGTATCTGGCAACAAACAACAAGAAGAAAAAAACTGAACATCAGTATGACTCACCGTAAACCTTTTTCGGATGCGTTAATTGTGCTACGGGCCTGTGTCGTAGTGCCCTAGTTCTGATGGTTGTTTTTAATATTCCTAAAAAAGGCAGTGGATACTGTAGACCCCAGGAAGGCTTTGGCTTGTGACTGTCAGCCCCACGCGCGCGATCTAGCTCAGATGTCGACGGTGGACGTTGTAGTAGGCTCAGGAGGTGCGGTGACCTGACTCAGCTCTAGGCCCCGCTCCTTTGAAACTTAGACAAGTGACACAAGCGAGTTACACTCCCTGACCTCGGGACTTCTTGGCCTTTGCACAAACATTTGCTGATTTTTTCATTTGATGAAGAGTAATTTTGTTGTTAAGCATTTGAAGCCAAAAGGAAAAGATGAGGGAGGAAAGCTAATTTTAGCATAGGCATTTACATTTTTACAATTAAACTCTACATTAAGATATTGACGCTGAGAACCGGAACGAGGCCGCCTTTACTCTTCTCTGCCTGGTTCAGATACTGCACAGATGCGATAATAAAGACCAGATGCAGCCTCACTGAAAGTATCTGATTAGATGTAAAATGTTAAAAATGAGAAAAGCCAGATAAGTGAATTGAGCTTGTTTCAGGCAGCGCAGAGAATAGTAAAACGAAACAGACCGTCCCCAGCTACGGAAATGTGAAATCCATTTTCCTAACTCATTGGCTCTATTCCCATCTGGGTTTAGAGAAAGGAGAAATAGCTGCAGCTTTTTTGTTTGTTTGTTTGTTTATTTGTTTTTACTTTATTTACTCATTTTAAAAAGCTTTCCTGAAGTGTAATTCACCTGTCATGCATTTTGCCCATTAATGCTACCAGCAGTGACTTTCAGTGCCGGGCTCCCAGAGCTGCGTGAGCTTCCCGAGAGCTGTTCACCCCCGAAACTAACCCTTGCCGGTCAGCCGCGGCCCCGTGTTCCCCCAACACCCAGCCCCAGGCAATCCTTTGCTTTACCTTCCTTCTGTGTACCTGTAACCATATCCACTGACCAGTGCCTCCCTCCTCTCCTCTACTCCAGCTCTGGCATCCACCCCTCCCCTCAGCTTCTGGAAGGTCGTGTTTTGTAGATTACACACATGGCTGAGATCACGCAATACTTGTCTTTTGGTGCCAGGCTTACATTACTTAACTTTAACATAATGCTCCCCTGTTTCATCTACATTGTCACAAATGACAGAGTGTTGTACCTTTTTATGGTTGAGTAATAGTCCACTGTTGGTGTGTATAATGTATGTATAAGAAATAGCCTTGTAGCCGGGCGTGGTGGCGCATGCCTATAATCCCAGCACTCGGGAGGCAGAGGCAGGAAGATCGTTGTGAGTTCAAGACCAGCCTGGGCTACAAAGTGAGCTCAAGGGCAGCCTGAACTGCACAGCAAGACCCTGTCTCAAAAAGAGAAAAAACAAAAGAAATAGCCTTGTGTGTTGGGTAAATGCCTCAATCATGCAAAAATCAAACATTACATAAAAGTGACATTTTCAGAGCTCTGCATGACATTGTTTTATTCTAAATGTCAGTCAAATGAACCATCCTTAATACATTCAAATATTCAAAATTATGATTAGTAGGTATATGCTGTTAATCAGTTTTATGTTTCACATTAGCTGAAGACACTAATTTGAACAAAAGAATTTGATTCCAGTCTTTAGCTACACAGCTCGTTTAGGAAACACCAAGAGCTGATTATTGCAGTGGTAGAAACATTAATATATTCCGACCGAGGCCTTGGACTATTAGTCCTTTGTACTTTGCCTTGTAATAAATAATAAGTGAATTTGATGTTCTTCATGTTTTCCCCCTTTAAAAAGTATCAAGTCCATCTTTTAAAGGAATTGCTTATGAATGAAGACTGATTTCATATGGTGGCTCTCCCACCATTTGGGGAAAAGTTGATTCATGTGTTATTTGCTCCTCTGCTTGGTTTACTTTGCCGTGCTCCTGTGTGTTGCGGGTAACAGCGTGGAGTATGTGTGGCCCATGCGTTGGTGTGGCCCTGCGTTGGGGCTGCATGGTTGCTGCAGGGTGAGGTGGACTTTGACCTAGGAGTGGGCATTTTTGTGTGTGGCCCATTCACATCAAAACAGAACCTTTGACTTTAATAACTCATTTCTTTCTGCTGAATTCCCGCCTGGATTCATTGTAATGCTCCATGAGGAACCCTGTTGCTGGCTGCTATGAAATTGATTGACATTAAATAAAAGATTATGGCTTTGGGCAGAAATTAAGCAGAAAGAACTTCTCATTTCTTAAAGAGTGAGGGTAAGAGATCAGAGTTCCAGACGTGGGCATGGCCTGTTCATTTAAAAGCAACAATTCTGGTTTTGGTAAAAATTTTGAAAACACATTTCACAGCATGGCCTTATATCAAATATAAAATTTCCAATTTATTTTAAATACATTTTTTGTTAAAAGGGAGCATTTCAGTTCTTTTATTTTTCAGAAATGCACACACACATTCAGACTTTGTATGTTATACTTATTCTTCGAGTCGTCCTGGCTAAATAATTTCCCCATATCTTTGTTGAGCAGAAGTGGTGGCCACTTTCTAAATGTACAGTGTAATATTAGCTTTGGAATTTAAAATTCAACTTGTAGTTCTCAGAGCATTGCTGATTATGAGTTTGAGGCGTATTGTACACATTTGTCTTTAAATGCACTGAAGAGGAAAGGTGACCATTTGTATTCTTCTGATAAGTGCGTTAATGACAGGTCGTTTGCTTCTCTAAACACACTTCTGTGTCTGTATAAAGTGGATGGTGGATGCTCTAGGTGTGGGTGGGAGAGGTAGAGGTCTAGGTTGGAACAATCTCTGCTGTTCCTCCTGGTTCCCAGCCTCCTATGACCGAGGGAGCTTATTGCTTAGGTGGCCTGATGGCCGCATCTGTTCACTTGTCTGCTTCTGTGAAGGCTTCCTGCTATCCGCGTCCTGCAGGTGGGTTTCTGAGGGCTGCAGCTGTAACCTAAAACATGCACATTGCTTGGCTTTGATTCATTTAACATTTATGTGCCAGCATTGTCTCAGTCAAGCAGGAGTTTGAGTTAGCTTTCGAGGACTGCACAAGCCTGCGTATAAAAGGAGTTGGTCAGTTATCAATATGCACTCCTTTGTTTCCCTAGCTGAATTGATATCTAAGCAGTTAGCCCAAGGAATGTGTGTAGCTCTTCTGTTTATTAATCCTGTTTTGCCGTAATCTTGCCTTCATTTAAGCATGAAATAAGCACAAAATAGTTAGAAATTCTAGCAGGTTCTCACAGTGCTCTACCTCCCACGAAGCACTTAACACAAGAGTGAAGCGCCTGCCATTCTTCCGTTTCCACTCAGTCTTTTCTGAGTAATCACATGACCAGTTTTCTCTACTGTTGTCTACCCTAGACAGGTTTTGTGTTTTTAAAGGGGAACAAAGAGCCAATGACTTACATTGTGGCATTGTTTTATAATCAGTTGATCAGAGAAGAAAATACCCTAATAAACGCAGGGCCCTTGGGAGTCCTTGCCTAAAGGAAAGCGGCCAAGGAACTGAATCAGTCTGGTATCGTATTGAGGACATTGATAACTGGTTTTGCACTTCCCCTGGTAATGTCGTGTCATTTATTTAGATATCCTTGGAAGAGAAGACCTTCTTGTGGAAGCGACTTCCAGTGACACTGTGAGGTTCTACCCCTGGACCATTGATAATAAATACTATTCGGCGGATATCAATCTGTGTGTGGTGCCTAACAAATTCCTCGTCACCCCAGAGATTGCAGAATCTGTCCAGGCCTTTGTGATTTACTTTGACAGCTCACAAGTAAGACTTTGTTCTCCATGCAGCCTTGGATGAGAGGCGATCATATGCATTCTTTTTTCCACTGAATTTTTTGAAGTTTCCTTATAATGTCTCTTTTCCTGTTATGTTGTCCTTGCTCCCTGTAGAAGTCAGGTCTTGACAGTGTCTCCTCGTGGCTTCCCCTGGCGGAAGCGTGGGTCCCAGAGGTGATGATGCTGGCCTGTGACAGGGTGTGTGAAGATGGTAAGCCAGGGACGGGGTGTCGCTGGGACGTGGGCTGTCTGCAGTAGACAGAGTGCGTCTGTTTTCCTAGAATGTTACGTCTCATGTGGCCTTGTCACTGTACAGATATTTTCAGCTGCATTGGGAATCTTCACCCCACTTACACTGTTTTTAAGAATGCATACTTGGGCTAAAAAGTCATTTTCTTATGTTACTCTATTCTAGATATCTTCCGAGTAACATTGCCGTTAAGGGGAAAGCATTGAGATTTTTGGAGAGTATCGCAGGGCATTCATGTTTCATTTCTGCTTGTACAGACTGTGTTGCATATTGTTTTAGGAGTAAGTCGGCAGGAAGCTCAAGAGTGGTGCATCCAGCACGGGTTTGAACTGGTGGAACTCAGTCCAGAGGAGCTGCCTGAGGAGGATGGTGAGTGCGGGCGGGTGAGGAGAGAGCGCGGCGTCTGCACTAAGACACAAGACTTGGAGATCGAGAGAGAAGGCCAAAGTGAAATTCAAGAAACTGTTCAAAGAGGACTTGAGCAAAATCCACTGATACGGTCTGGCCAGTAATGTCATGATCCATGTATTCATTTTTACAAATGAATAACCACCCATGTTAGCAGTGGAAAAATACTTTCTCGATGGGTGACAGTAAAAGATTTCTGCGTAAAAGTGGTTGTCATTTCTCTACTCCCTTATGCTTTCCCTAGTGCCAGACAAGGAAGGTTAGACTCACATTCACAGGTGGAAGCTCTGTTCCTTCTTTCAATTCATAATAAACTCTAGGAACTTCAGGGGCCGGGTCAGACCTATTTGTATTCAGGGTAGCTGTTTATTACCTGTCTTTTGCTACTGTCTAGACCTCCTGTTTCTTGTTTTTTAATTAAAAACATTTCTTTTGATTCCCTGATTCTTTTCCTGTGTGGAATCTGCCCAGAAAAGACAGATTTTGGTCCACTGAAAGCTTCTGTCTAGTAGCAAAGATAAAACACAGATAGAAGTAACTGGGTCACCAAGTGGTATGTCATAGTGTTAAGAAAAAACATGGATGCTGTGGTATTTCAGAGACAGGAGTGATGACAGTCTTACCTTAGAACTGGGCTGCTTTGAAACGCGCCGAGTTTAGTACTCAGAGCATGTTGCTGCAAAAATTTCATCCCAGTACTCACTGTTGGTTTAGTGCCGTGTTCAAGCTAGAATTTGTAGTGTCTGCTTGTGCCTTGTCAAAGCATTTTGCGTAGTGCTCCTCACGTCTCCCGGAACCGGTTAGTGAGGAGTACTGAGGTGCCATGTATTTCAATTTAGAAATGCAGAGAATGTTGGTGCTGTGGACCCTAGGTCAGCCGCTGTGGGAGGAAGCAGCAAAGGTCCTGGGCCTGTAGTTAGAAGACTGTTGGGGAGGGGGCATCGATAAGGCGCCAGGTGTTCCAAATTGCATTCCAGGAGATGACAACCAGTATAAGTTACAGCGTGTACATCAGACACAATCGCCTATCACATGCAACCTTTTTTTTTTTCTTTTTTTAAAGTATCTTCCTATAGTCTGGCTTAGATTTTTTCCAAAATGCTGTTACCTTTGATAATAAAATCCTGCCAGAGAAGAAAACAAAAAATGAAATACGTCAGATTTTTATTCCTGTACATTTTTAAGAATATTGAAAATTAACAAGTAGTTTCACCTTCAATGTATTTCTTCAAAGCTCCCTTAAATCTTGTGCCTGACTTTATGTGTGTGAGTACTGCGTGTACTTGTTTATTTCTCGCTCTGGAATTTGCTTCCTGTTGTCCTTGGGAGTCAATATTTGACTGTTACCATTGCGAATTTCTGATTCTTCATTATCACTCGTCATCTTCTTTCCCTTAGTGTGAACAGTGTTCTTGTATTGATTCAGTTAATTTCAATTTTTGAACGTGGCGTCTTTAGGCAAGGTAACCAAAACTTCCCTAGGATTTTTAAATATAGTCTATCCCCAAGTCCTGGTGCCTCACCCTGTTTACCCTTATATTCAAACACCCACGTGAGATTTGTGCTTATTTGTATTAAATTTCTTCTTACTAGTTCGAACTCTTCTTTTCAGAACCAAGTTTTTGTTTCCTGGATGTAGCACCTAAAATACAAATCATTCCTTCAAGAGTCAAGTCAGGAGTAAAGAGAAACGGGCCTCTGCATCCTCATCCAAACACCGCTGGCGATAAACTCTCCTTTGTCATTACCGTCGTGTAATCCTCGCTCGGCTCGTTGTTGTTAGGCGGATGTTCTCTAAGGGATTTGTCAGCCCATGAAACAATTGCTGGGGCTCTGCCACCTTCGGGGGCGCGTCAGGCCGTGGTCCTGATGGACTGACTAAGGCACGGTTCCAACCCTCTGCTCTGCTCTGGGGCTAAGGTTACACCAGTGTGACATCAGTTGTGGAGCATTTTTCCTCCAGGAAATGTGCGCACAGGGTAGTGCCGGCTCTGTCGGGGATGATGTCGATGATTTGTTCTTGGTCAGGTGAGCTAAGTCACGGGCCTGGGTTCAGGTCAAGTCTTCTGACTTCTGATTGTGAGGTCTTCGTGTTAAACATCCCAGGGCCAGGGCACTAGTGGCAGATTCTGTGTGGACTGTGTTCTGCAGACTCTTGCTTCTACCCACATGCAAGTGATTCGTGCCACAGTCCTGAATATCCAAAGGAACCATTTCCTTTGCACACAGCAATGCCTAACTTGTAGCTGAGAATATCAGTGTTACTGATACGCCATCTGGGATTACAGCCCTTTTATTTTGAGTAAGATCAATCGTTCACTCTTAAACTTTCTCTGATTCAGGAGTTCTCTGTATATCGTTTTTTTTTTTTGTTTTTTTTGTTTTGGTGGTACTGGGGATCAAACTCAGGACCTTGCACTTGCCAGGCAGGCACTTATTCCACTGAGCGATATCCCCAGCCCGTTCTCTGTATATCTTAAAATAGTGATTATTCAGTGGTTTCTAGAGGAAGATAGAACATTTACCATGTGTTACCATGTACTAAAAGTTCTATGCTGCCTTTAGGAAACACACTGTACAAATAATCAAGATTAATGTCTTTAGTTCTAGGCCAGGATTGAGTAATTAATGGAAACTTACATTTTCAGGAGAATATGAGTGGATTCTGTTGGTGAGGCACTGGGAGTGTCTTTATTATATATCCCTTTTCCATTGTGTGTTTATTTAATCATTTCAGTTTGTAGAATATTTCTATCTGTAACTCTGAGCTCTGTATTCGCTGTTTTTTTATTACACAAGTTACAGTGTGAAGTGACAACTGATAAGATCATGAAGCCACAGTAATTTGAAAATGTGGCTTTGGGAGTGTGAGCGTGCATATGTGGGTATGGGTTTGTATGCGTGGTGGTTGTATATAAGTGTGCACACGAATGTGTGTGTGTGTGTGTGTGTATATATATATATATATATTTTTTTTTTCTCCCCTGATTAGATGACTTCCCTGAATCTACAGGAGTAAAGCGAATTGTACAAGCCTTGAATGCCAATGTCTGGTCCAATGTGGTGATGAAGAATGGTAAGTAACTGGAGTCTCAAAGTAACTTTCCCCGTTTGCTGTTAAGTTTTAAATTACTTGGGTATATATGCACCCATTAGGATTATATTAAATCTGTAAATTTGTCCCAGTTCTCAAGCCTTTAGTTGAAGGAAGAGCCCCAAGTAGCATTTCTTGGGATTTTAAGTATATGTTTAATAGTTAATTCGGGAAGAATTTAGAGGTAATGTGTCATATGCCTAGCATTGCCTTTGGCTTTAAGAACTACCTAGGACTGTAAGATGTGCATCCTGTCGTTAAGAGTCTCCTAGTCTAGCTGTGGAGTTCACGCGTCTGCTTTTCAAATGTCACGTTACCCTGCAGAATACCTGCTGCCGGCAGTGGGTGTGCAGAGTCTGAGATGTGGCCACTGTGCTAGGCGTGGGTCATGTGCTGGTCACTGTCCTGTTGCTGGGATTGGGTCCTGACACCCACCGTCTGAAGCAGGACAGGGCCATGTAGGCTCACGATTTCAGGGGGCTCAATGAGGGTCGGCTGCTTCCAAGGCAGAAACGTCCCAGAAGAAGGGCCTGGTGGGGCAAAGATGCTCAACTTACTGCAGCCAGGAGGCAGTCAGGGGAGAGTCATAGAGGAGGGGGCCAGGGACGGATGTAGGCAGACCCCAAAGTCTCCCACCCATGCCTCACTCCGTCCAACAAGGCCCTACCTCCTATATCTCATTCACCTGCAGGTTTAACCACAGGTTTGTACCCATACAAGCTAGTCACCTCTTCAGGAGTCTCTGAATCCAGCTGAGCTGACAGTCAGGATTAACCCACAGAGGTAGAGAGAGCTTCGGGACAAAGGGTCCTGACTGTTCTTTGTGGGGTGGTCAAGATTTGGGTAGAGAAAGGGGACAGTGACAAGCAGGGTAGGAGGCCTGACACTAAGAATGATGAGTAGTACATTCTGGGGTCACCCGGGGAGTCTCACTGAGCAGCTGCAGCGGGCTTAGAGGCCTGAAAGGCAGGCAGGAGGGTTTGAGCTCTTTCCTGTAGGAAACGCTGAATCACTGGAGGCTTTTTCTTTTGGTACTGGGAATTGAACTCAGGACCTTGCGGTTGCCAGGCAGGCGCTTGTGTCACTGAGCTGCATGCCCAGCAAGGCTTTTAAATAACAGAATGAGGCAAAGTTGGCATCTTCAAAACTTTAATGCTTGGTGGTGTGCACAAGGTCTGGCAGCTGCAGGTGGAAGTCGTCTGCAGCGTGGGAGACCAAAGCTGCTGCAGCAGCTCAAGGTGAGGTACGGGGGCCGAGGCTCTTTGCCAGCCATGGCCTTGGATGAAGGCTGGTCTGGAATGTACTTCCCATAGTGTTCTCATGTGTGTCTGTGTCCAGATTTCCCTCCATGAAGTTAAAAGTCTCCTTGGATTGGGGTGGAGGGTGGTCCCATTTGACCTAGTTACATCTGTAGTGATTTTTCCTCCAGATAAGGCCAGAGTCCGAGCTACGAGAGGTTAGAACTGCAGCTGAGAACTCAGGAAATACAGTGCAGTCATGACGTAGTCCTGAGCAGTTGCTGCCCGTGTTGTGTTCCTCTCCTGTAAGCACTTAGCAATTGCAGCAAGTTTGCAGTACAAAGCGAACACTATAGCAAGGAATGAGAAAAACCACATTTTATAGCCAGCCTATCCCACAGTCTCTGAGATAAAGGTCAAGTGAATGATCAGGTTTGTACAAGCAGACCATTTGATCCCGATTTTCGGTAGGCACCGAGTATTGGGTGAGGTCAGCACCCTTTGGCTCACCTGACATCTGCTCTAACCCTATAGTACTTGGAGAGGCTGCGCTTGGCGTAGTTACTCCTTCCTCCTCCACCTTGGGGAGGAGAATCCAGTATGTGTGCTATATTAAATTGGAAATGTAGTAGATTTCATTTTGTTGCCATAATAATCAACATAATTCTGTGATAGATCTAGGAGGAGTAAGAAAATTTTAACCTGTGATGTTAATCTTCCCAGACCTACTCACAGTATGACTGGATCCCTCTCATCCTTGCTGCGCATTTACCTTAGCGAGGCATTGCTTTAGACTGTCTGTACTTTAAAAGTAAGTTTAAGATATGGCACATAAGCTGGACCAATTTAGAATACAGTTATATTCACTGGTGCTTGTTATGTTTATAGAACAAGTTGCAGAAAAGTTTATGTGGGTTCAATAGTTTTTTGAAAAATCTAACCTCCAAGTTTATACATTAAAGAAGCAATGCATTGTAATTTGAATTTATGGCTAGATAGCCGGTCCTCTGGATTTATGGGGTCTGCATCCTTGGATTCAACTAACTAGAGGGTGAAAATATTTGGAAAAAATGTCTGTAATAAACATAATTCGTTTTTTTAAATTCTCTAATCATTATAGTGTAAGAACTGTTTATGTTATATTAGGCATTATAAGTAATCTGGATAGCTGGGCATTGTGGTGCATGCCTGTAATCCCAGCACTTGGGAGGCTGAGGCAGGAGGATCATTGCGAGTTCGAGGCCAGCCTGGGCTACAAAGTGAGCTCAAGGCCATCCTGAACTGCATAGTGAGACACTGTCTCAAAAAGGTAAAAAAAAAAATAATAATCTGAAGATAAAGTATGGGGTATGCATACACTGTAAGGAAATACTGTGCTGTTTTATATAAGGCACTTAAGCACCTCTAGAGTTCGGTATCCGGGGGAATCCTAGATATCTGTAAGTTTACTAGCTGCACTGAACACGCTTTATTGCTTTGAAAGTATGGGCAAAGATATTTTCTTACAACATCATTCTGCTTAGGCATTCTACTTTAGACAATGTATTAGGCATCATTCTGACCTACTGTTGGGACAAAATGTCTACCACAACTTAAAGGAGGAGAGGGTTATTTGGCTCACAGTTTGAGAGTTCGGTCCGTGGTCAGCCGGCTCCATGGCGGAAGCGGCGTGGCAGAGGATCTGGTGGAGGACAGCTGCTCCTCCCACAGTAGCCAGGGAACAGAGAGAAAGGAAACAGCCAAGGACAAGGTCACCCACCTCCATGCCACACCCCCTCTAACCACCCAGCTCGACAGCACGCTCAGCTCTGAACTCCCTGATGGATGAGTCAGTCTGCTGATGGATACGGCATCCGTATTCCAGAAGCCCACACTGAATACGTGGGACTTCAGGGGACATTTTGGATCTCAACCATAGTAGACATTTAAAAGATATTGTGTTAAAACTGCCAAGAGGTGCATTCGGAGTCTTTCTTGCTGCTTTGCCCTGAGGTGTCCGTGCATGCTCTCAGTAGCACTGGGACATTGGTTGTTAGCATAAAACAAAGTAACATGCAGTGCCCTGGATCTGATCCCCAGCACAGCAAACACCACCACCCAACAAAATATTTGTACTACCTTAAACCTGTGTTTAAGAGTACCCTGGCTTATGTTGTATGAAAACAAAAAAAGCTGTCTAAGAAGAACTGAATAATACTGTAATACTGAAACTCAGTTGCATTTGGAGGCGCCCGAGTCATGGGAAGTGTGAAGGAAATCCTTGCATAGCCCACATTGCCTTCAGAGACAACTCTGTTTGGTGAGCCACATTGTCCTTCCAGGGCGACCTGTCCACTGTGCTTTTTACAGCCTTTTCTGGTGTTTGTTGAGAGCCCAGGGAATGTGCCTTCCTCAGCAGCTTTTTCTGAAGGTCCCCAGGTCACTGCCAGCAGGTACCCAGACTGGTTTGTCTTGCCTTCTCTTTTCTCTTACTGTTTAAAGTTGTGGTTAAACAAACATAAAAATTTACCATTTTAACTTTTTATATGTGCACATCAGAACATTTGTATTTGCTGTGCAGTCATCACCACTCAAAATGTTTTTGAAACCAAGTGTTTTTTTTTTAATCAAAAAGGTGATTTACATAGTTAAAAAAAACTTGTTAGAGTTACGGATAACTTTTTCAGGACACTAATGACTTTACTTGGATAGAAAAATTAATATAATCACAGCGAACCCTTGGTGAAATTCTTTGGGAAATTATATGATCCTGATTCATTATTTAGTGTTTGTGGAGAAGTTATGGGATACTAATGCTCTGCCATGCTGATCTTCCACTTTACACAGTTGAGGAAAATATTAGTTTAAAATCCCACCAAAAAAAAAATCCAATTCTAGGGTAGAATATGAAAATATAGATGCTCTGACATACAGCACTGAAAATGTACAAAGGAGTTTATTTCTTTGTAGCTTCTTGAACACATGACATTCAAAGGTCAAATAATTAATCTGAAAATCTAGTTAATTAAAAACTTCTGTGGGTAGCTTCATTCCTGGCCTTCACCAAAATATAGTGGGTACATTACCTAGTGGGAATTTGTGATTAAGTGAATGGCCAGCCTCGTTCCTCTGAACTGGCATGGCATAATACACATCTGGACAACGTACCTGGCCACGTTTTCATAACCTTTGCCTTTAAAAATGTCTCTTCCTTAAAAGTAAATAATATAGAAGCAACAAAGAGAACACATAAGTTAGACTTCGTTAAAATTAAAACCGTTTGAACTTTAAAGGACAGTTATAACAAAATACCTGAAGCTGCATACTTTATACAGAAAAAAGGTTTATTTAGTTCACCGTTTTGGAGACTGAAAGTAAGACTTAGCCTTTTGGGTCCTCCTCCAATCAGGGCCCTCTGACTACTTCCCAGCATGGTGTATGGTATAATGGCAGGGGTGTGTGTGTCTCTGTGTGTCAGGGAGAGAGGGAGAGGGGCAGGGAGAGGCAGAGAGGGGAGGGAGGGAGGGAGAGACAGAGACAGACATACGTACGGCAAGCAAGCAAGAAAGCCTTTTTTGAACTGACCCAGTCCCATAAGCTCTGCTCACTCCTGACAGACACCATTAACCCATTCATGAACTTTGAGGCAGTTGCTCTTCTGTGGGCTTCCCGTGTTCACGGCCCCCCTCCCTTAGACAGCCACACTGAGGCCCAGCAGCAGCCAGCGCACGACCCTTTGGGGACACACTGACACCATGTGCAACCAGTGAGACAACTCTGAGAATAGGAGAAAATATTGGTAAAACATACAGGTGGGGTGTCCCTTATCTAAAACGTGTAGGACCAGAAGTATTTCAGAGTTTGAATTTTGAGGGGTGTTTCCCAATATTTGCAAATACATAAAGTGCAATATTTTGGGGATAGAACCCAAGTCAAAATGTGAAATTCATTTGTTGCATATCTACTTGTACACATAGTCTGAAGATCACTTTTATGTAGCATTTATGGCGCCACCTGTGTTGTGATTGGGACTCGACTCGTGAGATCAGATGTGGGGTTTGCACATGTGGCGTCGTGCCTGCATTCAAACAGTTGTAGAGTTTGGAGCACTGAAGGTGTTAGATTTCCAGATTAAGGATGCTCAGACTGGTAAGGATGCAGTATCTGTAATGTATAAAGAACTCTTGTAACTTAATCATAAAAAATCCCAGTTAAAAAATTACAAAGATTAAATAGACATTTCTCCAAAGAAGATACAGAAATGACCATTAAGCACATGAGGAAATACTTAACACTGTAAGTCAGCAAGGGAAAACAGATCACGTCTGTACACAGTGAGCTGTCCTTACCCACGAGCACAGCTGGGATCAGAGGTGATCACAGTGACAGTGAGGCTGTAGAGAAATTAGAACCCTCGTGCTGCAGCCAGTCATTTGGGAGAAGCAGTAGTTGCTAAAAAAGTTAAACAAAATTACCTTCTGACCACACAGTTCTACTTGGCTGTAGCCAGTGGAACTGAACACTTGTCCTTGCAAAAACTGTATACAGAAGCTGATACCACTCCAAAGTGTTACTCATAATGGCCAAAAAAGGAAAAAGAAACGGAAAGATACGATAGGATGTTACTCAACTATAAAAGGAACCAAGCACACATGTGCACTACAATACAGATAAGCCTCAAACCACTATGCTAAGCAGAGAAAGTCACACAGAGGGCTGTGTAGTACATGACTGTGTTTATATGAAATGTCCAGAATAGTTAAAGTTCACAGAAATAGAAAGTTTGCTGAGGACATAGGATGCTTTTAATGGGGTGGTAAAAATGTTCTGGAGTTAGGTGGTGATGTGCATTGCACAGTTTTATAAAAATTGCAAATCAGTGAATGTACACTGTGAAAGAAGGTAATTGTGATTTATGAGTATCTCAAAATAAAGGAAGAAAGGAAATGACACCACTAACGATGGTAATGTGGTGGCAGAGGGGGCGGTGCAGGCAAACACACAAACAGTAGCTTGCTGCACACGTCCACCATCTTATTGTAGGGTATACGTGAGGCACGTAAGCGCGTGACCTCTCAAATCTCAGATCGCTGTAACTCAGCGACATTTCCCGAAGCTTATAGTTGTTTGTCAGCTACAAATAAAACTGAAGGTATCGCTCAACGTAGCAGGAAGTGATTTATGGAATATGTCGAACTAAAATTTGATCCGGGCAGAAAGTAGATATGTTTTCAAAAGGTGTTCCAGTGAGTTCTCTGAGTGACAGTTGTACCTGACTCTAGTTGTAAGATAGTTGACTGAAGCTTTTAAGGCTGTTGTCTTGGACAGCCATGTTTTTCTCTCCCGTATTTTTTTATGCACTCTTTCTCTTACCAAGTTTTCTACTGGCCAGGTTGACCAGATTGCATACCCTGGTGTTTTATAGAACTTCGGGGGGAGGGGACGTCGTGTGCTTAGACATGATAGTGGTTGCAAAGTAACCAGGACAAAGCAGTCAGAGTATACATTCTGTGTGGCTGCATCAGGTATGGCTTCACCCTCTTACAGATTAGAAAAAAGCCCTGAGGAGCAAGGTTTTCAGGCTGTATTCATTCAGTGAGTAAGAGGCCACTGTGGACCAGATGGCAGGTTTCCTGCCAGTGGGTTTGTGTGGTTTTCCATTATAGCGTGTTGGTTTACAGTATTGGCCAATTAGAGACTTGAGTGCAGAGTAGTTAAATAGTTTGCCCAGATCACACTGGGAATCACTGACAGAGCCAGGCGAGGGCCTGGCCTCAAAGCTCCCTTTGCCTAGGTGCCGGCCTGGGCAATGAGGCTGACTGGAGGTAGTGACTGTATCTAAGATTTTAGACTTCTTCTTACTGCCTTTAAATGTAGCCTTCTATAGAATGTCTATGGAATGGTGTCGGTCCCAACCCTATTCCACTGTCTGCGCATGATCAAAAGTACAGGTAAAGCTCCTGGGTGGTTATGCAGTATTTAGGTGTTACTGATGAGTGGGAGAGAGTTTTTATATAATTATCTTACAAGGAATCATTCTGCAGTTTGAGTTAATGATTATTCATGTATAGGAGATACTCAATGTCTTTTTAAAATTTTAATCTTGGATGTAAGAGTAAATAGGGCAAATGACAGTACCACAGTTGTGAGCAAATTAGTGTAGTTACCCTTGGTTTACCAAGAAGGACGCTTTCTGAGAAGTGAGTCGTTATTGCATAATTGTGCAAAAAGAAGCTTCCATGAACCTAGATGCTGCGGACCAGTCCCCCAGCCTGGCCCCCTGATCCGATCAAGAAGCACAGCAGACACACGGTGTAGGAGGCGACTGCTGGTGAAACATGGCCTACTGCTCTGTGCTAAGCTTTTTTAGTGAGCAGGACTACACCCTAAAGTGACAGTAGAAATGATAGCGTAGGAAACACACAAGCCGGTAACATAGTCATTTATTGTCATTTTCAGGTATTATGTACTGTATGTACTTGTATGTGTTGTACTTTATGGGACTGGCAGGGTGGTAGGTTGGCTTACACAAGCGTCACTACAAACTTGCGATGTATGCACTGTACTGAGATGATACCTGGCGGTGGGAATTCTCAACTCCTTTTTCGCTTGTGGGTCTGCTGTCATACATGGAGCCCGTGATGGATGGAAATGTTACTGATGTTACATTAGAGAGAGTATAAATCTTTATGGTAGCCGCTGCTTCTGTGTTAACTTGTAACTTAGTGTTACATTCTTGGCTTTACCGATGTCTGCTTTCATAAGCTAAAGCTTTCATTCTTAACCAGGCATTCTTACCTCCCCCCAAAAGTTGAACCTGAATTTTATTGGGGGACAAGAAAACCCCTTCAACTTTTTATGTGTAAAACATATGTAAAATACATAAAAATACATACAGCCGCTCTGTAGTACTATTTCAACAAGTATATTGCAACTGGAAAAAAAATGCCCAAGCTCCCCGGGAACCGTGATGAAAATGGCAGAGGGACACTGAGCTGACGGGTCTGGTTGTGTGACCCAGAGGAAGTCCCCAGGAGCCACACGAAGGTCAGACTTACCGGAAGTCAGTCCCTTTCCATTAGCGTCAAAGGCGTGACCTCAGCTGGTCCAGGAAGTGAGTGGTTAGGACAGTGTCTATGACTGGCGGTCCTACGTGTATCCAGTTGGATGTGTTGGCCTCCCGCATACCTTTCCCCTCCATCGTGCCTTAGATTTCCTCCACCTGAAAATCGGTTTGTTAGCTTGGGGAAAATTTCAGCTGCTTCCTCTAGTTACTCCCAGCTCCTGTCAGAGCCTGGTTTGTGGCTTGGAAACCAACCATTTGGGTCTGTCATTTATAACTTGGAAATGTCCCTTTTATTGTCTTTATCCATAAAAGGTGAAAGAGGAGGGGGTGTTAGTGCTGTACGCCAAACGCAACAAGTGTTCAAAGCCAGCGTCTCCCTCCCCTTGATCGCTGACGAGCTCACCTTTCGGGTTCTCTCGTGTGTCCAGAGGCCCTGGCGCGGGTCTCTTGTCACTGCTTATCCAGGCATCATGCTCAAGACCATGCCTTGAACTTGGGAGGCTCCGTAAGTAAGAGCTGCTTCTAAGAACAAGGAGAAGAAAATGGTGGTAGAAGCCTGATCAGTTGTTTCTAGTTTTTTCAAATGATACTGTTACTGTTTTATATTCCTTGTTTAACATGTGCCAGTTCAATGTTACCCACAGGCCCTGTCCCTGGTTTTGTCACCAGAGCACTGCTAAGGGCTGCAGTGGCTTAGTCTACAGTGGTGGTGGCTCTTGGGAGTTGAGGTTTTTTTAACCAAATACCACTAGAGTATGAAGGGCGAGGGAGAGAAATACTGAGACCTTTTACTTGCTTTTTCTCCCTCCTTTCTCCTTCCTTTCTTCTTTTGCGTGTGTGTGTGTGTGTGTGTGTGTGTGTGTGTGTTACGAGGGATGGAACATGGGGCCTGCCTTCACGATGAACTACATCCCCGGCTATTGTAGTTAGGGTTTTTAAGGGAAACGATATAATATAGCACATAATTTATAGGATTATTTTATAATATTCACTCGAAGAGTCAAATGCAAAGGAGCGCAGGAGATCTCTCCACACACTAGAGACCCAGAGAATCCAGCTGAGGGCCTGGATCCCATGGCAGTGCCCTGCACAAGTCCCGCTGAAGACCTAGAGCCTATGGCAATGTCTCATGCAAGTCTGTATCCAGGATCTGCACTGGGAAGGCCCAAAGGTCAGTGGTAGAAACTAGAAAGTCTGTGCGCACGGGGTGAAAGATCTGGCCAGCAGGCTGCGGGATCCGCACTGGAGCCAGGAAGCAACATTTAAGGGAAGGACCAGAGCTGCCCCAAAGAGAACTGCAGCCACCCTCAGTGATAGTGAGGACCCGAGCTCCTCCGACAGTGTGAACCGCTGAGTTCAGGAAAGCCAGTGTGACACTTCTCCAGGAGAATCAACAGCACACCATCTTCCCCCTCCAGCTCTCTTTCTGTGCTGTTGCCAACGGTCCTGATTCACCTCAGCTGGGTGTTACAAGTTGACCATTATCCACACCAGTTCTTTCATTTTATTTTGAAACAGGGTCTCACTAAGTCATTAAGTTACCAAGCGGGTTCAAACTTGTGATCCTTTTGCCTCAGTCTCTGAGATCTTCCTACCTCAGCCTCTCAAGAGTGCTGGGTTTACAGGCATGGTCCTCTGAGCCTGGTGGGACCCTTTACTTTCTAATCAGTGAAGGAAGAATTAGACTAAACAAGTGTTACCCAATTGTTGCGGATCCCCCAGTGGTAAGTGATAATTGAAGAGATCGGATTTCAGAAGGCCCGGGAGTTTACTTCTAGCATATCTAGTGTAGTTTAATCCTCAGTAATGCAGTTGGGTGCAGTAATGCAGGTGGATTTCAGTAGTAGAAACAGATCTTTCACAATTTTTGTTTGCCCATTATAAGTGTTAGGAGTTGGCCGCCCATCTGTGTGTACCCACCCCATGTACCGGGTAGGATTTGGTGGCAGAAATCCTGGATTCCGATTCTAGTTCAAGGAATCCTTCACAAGAGCAGTAATCAGAAATGAACACCAGAAACAGGTCTGTGTAGGGCTCATCTGTACCCAGCCACTCTCCTGAGAAAGTAGATGGCCGAGATCTTTTATATGGATTTTTAAAAGATAGTTTAAAATGATGATTAAAATTTGGATCTTGTGAGACCTCAAATTAGTGAGAAGAAGAATGGTTAGTGAAGAGGACCCTAGTCGGGTCTGTCCCTGCCCAGGTGATCTTGGCACTGAGGCTGTGTGTCTCTGGTCCCTGGGACAGTGTAGCATCAAGCCCACCTTCTGTTCCTTGAGACCGAGCTCCTCGAGTTACAGTGAGCTGCCGCTCAGTGTCTGACCTCACGGAACCAGGGAAAGGACGTGCGTACTCGCAGACTGCTGCCTGACCGAGTGCCGTGCCGCAGGTAAAGGGCAATGGAAGGGGGGGGGGACGATGCATGCTGAATGCCGTGACCTGTTTCACGTGCCACCTTCAGAACGGTCCACAGGCACCGGAAGGTGAGCACTTCCAGTTGGTCCCGGAGGCGCCGCTCCTCCGCCGCCACCTCGTGGAAGCACCTGTGGTAGTCATCCTTCGGGCTGAGTTTTAGGGCCAGTTACAAGTCACAAAGGAAAGTTGTCTGTTTCTTCACAGTGGAATCTTGTTTCACCCCTCTCGGGATTTCCCATGCTCGCTTCTGAGTGATTTCTCACCTGCCTCTGAACTTTCTTTTGAGGGCTGCCAGGAGTGAGCTGCAGGCCCTGGAGCTGGAACTTCACGGTGGCCAGTTGCTGAGTTGGTGTAAAGCTGGTCTGTACAGCTCTGGGAGAGATGTCTCATGCAGATGCTCTGTTCAGTTGATTAAGAATACGTGTGTGTGTGTGTATGTGTGTGTGTGCGTGTGCGCAAGGAAGTCACTGCCCAAACTCCTCATCAGTATGTTGGGTTATTTAATTTTCTTCTTTGTATTTTCTCTGTCTTATGAATTCTCTGTAGTGAGCATCTTATTTATAATCAAGAACGAGAGAAGAAGACAGTCCTTGGTCATATTCCGTCTGCTTGAGCATTAGCAAAAGCGGTTGTGGACTTAGAGGCGGACCTCCTGGGTGTCGGGAGAGCCGAGGCTCACTTCCCGAAACAGAAGGCCAGGCAGGGAACACAGGTAGAGGGTCAAGGCTGGCTTCCTTCAGTGAGCGCTGCTTTTAATAATGCACTTGGAAGCTTTGCCCTTCTAAAGGAATAGTTTAGTAAAAGGGAGTAAGGTTTTTTTTTTTTTTATTTCTGGAAACATTTTAGTTCACCAAGCAGAAATGGAATACAATATGAAAGTGTGGGCTTCTTTTTTGACACCAGTGACATCATTTATGATGGAGTACATTCTTTTTTTTTTTTAATTTTAAAAGTAAAAGCACAAAAACATATTAACAAACAGGCACAAAGTAGCATAAGAAATAGTACAATCAAAACTGATTTACAGACAATGTGACATGGACTCAACAATGGTTGTTGCTTTACCTATTGATACCTTCGAAGTGTATATTCATGAACACAGATACAGACATGCGAAATTGGTCAAACAATCATCTCAACAGAAAAAAAAAAGAAAGAAACTGGAAAGCATTAACAAAGAGGCACAAAGTAGTACAATAACAGTAAGATCAGAATTGAATTATAGACAAAGCATCAGAAAACCAACAGTAGTTGCTGCTTTGCAAATTGATATCTTCGAAGTGTGTGCTCAGGATAACACATACAGACATACAAAATTGATCGAATAACCCGTCATCACCTATTCCTTAGCATTAAGTGATATAATACAATAGTAGAACCATGTTAGCCCTCCTGCACATATGTATATACATATACACATACATACATTTTTGCCTCTTTCTCTTCTCCTTTCCCTCATCCCCTCTGTTCTTTGCTTTTGAACAGATTTCCTTCATGTCTCTTAGTTTATATTCCCACCCTCAGGTTCTTACACCAGTGATACAATACATTGCCTGCTCATGTACCGCTGATTTATTTCACTTATGAGTATGGACTCCAGTTTTGACCACTTGCCTACAAAGTCCCCCAAACTGTCTTTCTTTATAGCTGAATAATATTCCATTATATAAAAATGCCACAGTTTTTTAATCCAGTCTTCTGTGGAAGAACACTTGGGTTGCTTCCACATTTTAGCTATTACAAATTGCGCTGCTATAAACATGGGTGCACATATATCAGAGTGATATGATGTTTTCAGATCTTCTGGGAAAATACCCAGAAGGGGAATAGCTGGTTTGAATGGAACCTCTAGACCTAGTTTGCTGAGAAATTGATGGGAGTACATTCTTAAAAGAATTTTTGACCCAAATATTATAGTGTTGTTTAAGAATAATCATTCAAAATTAGATACAGCTTATCTGTGTAAATGGAGATATCTTAGTTGTGGTTGTAGTAAGTGGGGTCCTGCTCACCATTTAGCATGGATGGAAAAGAACATGCTTAGAATAACAGGAAGACATTCTGTGTGGAGAGGAAGAGGATGTAATGAAAACTTAAATATAGAAAACCCTTAAACTTCTAAAGATCACGCCAAATAATTGCTATATTAAAGAAATAAAAACCGAACTGTGACAGCAGGATATTTCTGATATCATTTAGACTTGGGGGAGCGTAGGCCTGGAAAGTCTTAGCACTTGGCCGGCGTGTACAGCTGTGAAGTACAACTTCTCTGCCTGGATAACATCTGTGGCTTCACGTAGGTGGCCGGGGGGTATTTCAACATCCCTTGTGTCCTTCACCCTGCACTGGGAGCTGTGCCGTGCAGAAGAGCCGCTGGCTGTGGTCAGAGCTGCAGGGGGCTTCTGATGCAGTTGAAGGTGGCAGGTAGACGGCAGACAGGCTTGTCCCCCAAAGGCCTACTGGACTGGTCAGGACAACAAAAGCAAGTGGCACCCAGGGGAAGGCGGCTTGGGCTAAGGCCGTCGGGAGTAGTCTATCCTAGAGTTGGAGAGGATGTTTCAAACACTGATAGGGAGTGAGGATGAAATATTTTAAGTGTCTGGGTTCTCTGTTTAAATTTTAGTTGAAAATAGTTTCAAAACCTGACAGTTTTACCCAAAATTTCCTGTCCTGATTTGACTGATACTCATGGTTCTCAACTGAAGGTGATTTGCACAACCCACCTCGCAACACACACACACACACACCCATCCTTTGGGACAGTCGGCAATGGTGCAGGTACCCAGTGGATTGAAGCCAGGGGTGTACAAGACAGCCCCCACCCCTGCCTGCATGTCGCATGAGTGTCAGTAGGGCTGAGATCAAGAAACCCTGGTCATCTTGTACTTGAGAGACAGTAAAGGGATAGAGAGAAGGACCAGGCCACTGTGATTAATGCATTGAGGTAGCCTGTGATACTCATTTCTCTCTTCAGTTTGGTCCTATGAAAATCACACTCTTAACCTAGGGACAGAATGAAGGGTGACGCATGGAAGAGAACCATTTATGAATAAAAACCAGCTTTTTGAGGTTGACCCAAGTTTGTGTCTCACCCAATATGTGTATGTCAAGTTGTTGTATAAGGGTTGTCTCAGCTCTTTCCTTTGGCAAACCAGGGTCTTGGGGCCTAATGAGAAGAGGGTGGAGTTTAGAGTTAGGACCGCCAAGTTCTGGTTCCAGCTGTGTGACTGGGCAAGCGACTTAATCTGTGTGGTACTCGGTAAGAGATGAGAATAGAACAAGTCATCTGTGGAAGGGAATAGCAACGTAAGTAAGGGACATGCTGATGGCTGTGTGTGTGTGGAAGGTGTAGTCTGTGGTGAGGGTTAAAGAGGCATCTCATGGTCAGTGCTGAAAACATTACTTTGCACATCCTGCACACTTAGTACATGTTAGCTGTTACTATTACTGTTATTAGCCCTTACAGTAATCTGTAAGCAAAGTGTTGTTATACCCACTGCATAAATGTAGGCACTGTACTAGGATACAGAGAAGGCCTAACTTGCAAGACACAAAGCAAGTGGTAGAACTAGGATTCAAATCTGTGCCTTTTTTTTTTTTTTTTTAATCTTTTTGAGACAGGGTCTCACTGTGCAGTTCCGGCTGGCCTTGAGCTCACTGTGTAGCCTAGGCTGGCCTCAAACTTGCAGTGATCCTCCTGCCTCAGCCTCCCAAGTGCTGGGATTACAGGCGTGTGCCACCATGCCCGGCCAAATCTGTGCCTTTATATCCAAATTCATATGTTTATCATATTACTTTGGTAAAGAGAAGTGGGAGAAGAGCAGAAAAATTAAAGGGAAAACGTATTTTTTAATTACTATTCCTCTTATGCCCATTCTGACGTTTCCCTTCTTGGCTGAAGTTTATAATTCTCAAACTGTCTCATGTGATATATGTCAATTGCTATGCATTTTGGGTTTCTGATGTAACAGCCTTTAGATTGGTAAAGAGATATCTAAACCATTTTTTTTGTCTTTATAATGTTTTCTTGAACCCTACTAAAAATAAATTCTCATTCCTAAGCCTTGAGAATTTTCCATTTCAAATCTATTTTAGAGGCAGTAGGGGTTTTGTTTCTGGTCATACCTAGAAGAGTCTCTGCTCATAACCAGCACCACTAGGTTTTTTTCCACGACGCTGTCATTTTTATCTTTTGTTCCACTCGTACCTACTGTTAGACTACTGACGCTGCTGTTTATAAGGTGGAGTTTAGTGCACATTAGTTTCTCCTTATCTATGTTTTCAGTTATAGTCAACCACAGCCTAGAAATCCTAGAAATATACAACTCACTGACTTTTTTTTTCTTCTTTTTGAGACAGGGTCTCACCATGCAGTTCAGGCTGGTCTTGAACTCACTGTGTAGCCCAGGCTCATCTTGAACTCGCAACAATCCTCCTGCCTCAGCCTCCCGAGTGCTGGCATTACAAGCGTGCACCATCACACCCAGATCGTTAACTGTTAAATTTGTGCTTTTTCACATAACATAATGAACTATTGCCATGTCTCAATCTATCCTCCCCAGAATGTGAATTACCCATTTGTCCACTGTTTCTCCATTGTATATGCTACCCACCTAGCAGTCATTTGGCAGCCATTCTGGCTGTCAGATTGACTGGTGAGGAATTTCACTGTATTCTACTTGATAACAAGCGGTGCTGCCAACAACTGTGATGTGCTAAAGAGAAGCTGTGTGTTCTTTAAGCATCTTCTCACAATGTCACAAGAAGGACAAGTTCATTACAATAAGATACGTATTTTAAGAGAAGGTGACCATATTCAGTATATTGTTAAATTGGATCTATTTTACTAGTTATTATTGTTAATGCCTCAACTGTGTCTAGTTTATAAATTAAACTTTTTCATATGTGTGCACAGGCACAGTGAGTATCCCTGATCCAAAATGCTTAGGACCAAAAGATTTTTGGATTTGGGGTATTTTTTGATATTTTGATATCTGTGCATACATAATGAGCTATCTTTGGACTAGGATTTAACTGTAGCCCTTTATATGAGGTCAGGTGTGGAATTTTCCACTTGTAACAGCACACTAGTGCTCAAAAAGTTGTGGATTTTGGAGCATTTTGGATCTCTGGGACAGTTGGCCTGTATAGGGAAAAACTGTAAACAGTGTTTGGTACCACCTGTGGTTTTAAGCATCTCCGAGGGATCTTTGTGTAGCTGTTACTGGGCTTTGGAGTGCTGGAGTCTCCTTCTAGAGGTGAGGTCTAGTTCTTTCTGTCCCAAAGAAAAAACAAAACGGGCAGAAGTAGCGGCAGAGTTTCACGTTTATTAAAGGTAGAGAGAATGAGCTCCGCAGAGTAAGCTTGGGAGAAGGGAGAGAAATGAAGATAGACCCTGCAGTGCTGGGCGGGCCGCCTCAGGGGGACAGGATTGCGAGTGCTTAATGGCGACAGTCTCTTTTCCGTATTCCCCACACCGGTCACACGTCCGGACCATCCTGTCAAGACCTCGCGAGATGTCCACGTGCAGAGCTCTGAGAATGGCCCTGTGCCTGTGTCCCAGGATCTTCCCATGCCTCCTTTCCCAGCTAATTTAACCACACCCTGTCTTCTTGCTTCAGACCCCCTTTGGATAACGCAGAACTGCTATGCTTACTTTGCCTTCCAGAATCTTCTTTACGTAACAGCTTCCCCACTGTGTCCCTGAAGATCCAGCAGTTGAATAGGTGAAGTCAGTTGCTCCTTCCTCGTCTAGTATCTTGTGGCATCAACCAAGCCATAGACGCTAGAGCAATTTCAGCCACGATCACATAAAGGAGTAACTCAGTACTTCTTCATAGGGATGACATCCCCATGCCTTGAATTCTAGGGACAAAAATATCTAGCAACCAAGATGTATGTGATTCTTTTCTGTGGGAATAGTTGTACAGTGGGTGCATGGGGACAGAATTTTTAAAAACGTTGAACCAAGCAAAACAGTTTCTTTAAAGCTATAGGGTATAAAACACTGAAGTCTTCTGAGCAGCATTAATGTACAGGCACTCTGCTTTGGATAAACAAAAATGAGTTAGTTTCCGGATTGTGTAAGTTGATGCTTTTTAAGTTCCTTAAAATCTAAGCAGTGGAACATAATGAACTGTCTTGTTAGATGACTGAATTCTCTTTTGTTTATAATACTGAGCACAGCCTGTCGTAATCAGTCTGAAGCCTGATTGTAAACTCAGTCCATCTGTGAACCTTTGATGATCTCACTCTTATTTTTATCTCTGTTAAATAATCAAAAGGGAAAAAAAAAAAGCTCAGCTTATTCCAGGTAACTGTTGAGAGGCTAAAGGATGCCTCTGTAACATCATGAATTTCCTGAATACAGCGGGCCTTAACCATGTTTAACAGCCACCTAATGGTGCAGGTCAGAAAGCTGCAGCACAGAGAAGTTAACCTGTCTGACATCATACCACCAGGCATAGCTGTGACGGAAGCCCTTTCTGTCTTTCCACTATCCCAGTTCTCTGTCCGTTTGTTTTTTATACTTTCACCCATTAGAATTGAGGCATTAAGCATTTTTACTATTTTTAATTGTAAAATATACATAGCATAAAATCATAGTGTTTAAAAAGTCCCTTTGAGTAGGCGAGTAACACAAACGTGGAACAAAAGGTTCAGAAGGTTCATGTCGTGTGGAGTCAGCCCCCACCCCAGCCCCTGTTGCCCTCCTCACACACGGCCGCTGTGAAGGAGGTGGCTAAGGTTTTAACGGGACTGTTTTGGTCTAATAGCGTGCACACACCGACATTGTATTGTGGTATTTCCCCGAGTTGCAGCCTGGCCCGCCAAGCTTAGGGAATGCCCAACAGAGGAAAGTCATAGGCGATGGAATTGAAATAAGGAGAGCTTTATGAGTTAGGTTTGAAAATTGCCCAAAGCCTGAGTTATTTCCAGTAATAGAAGGGAGGAGTGTCTTACAGCAAGTTTGTTATGGGATCCTGGCTTTCACAGACGCTTAAAGTGTAAGAGTGCTCATGACCTCACAACAAGTGAAACCCCAGGTCCTGTGTAACTGCACACAACTGCTTTAAAATCAGCACGCTGGCTGAAAGGAAGGGCTACGCTGATGTTTGAATAAACAAATCCTTGGCGCAAAAGAGCATAGGACACAGGGAGCTTGGACCGCTTGGCACCCTGTCTTTGGTTTGGTCACACCCAGGCCTTTGGGTAAGGAGTGGCGGGGGGGGGGGTGCTTGAAGTCTCTGAGAGAGTGCGGAGAGACCAGGGCAGGGCATAGAAGGGGAGAGAGATGGGAGTGGGCTCCAGCAGGGCTTAGGGAGGAGAGGAAAGGCAGGGTGGGGTCCGTTGTGTTTTTGAGAGAGAAGGTCTTTGGCATCTCTGCCACTAGTCTCCTCGATGGGGTTCCATGTTCTCCTCCAAGGCAGGGTTTTTTGAACTTTCTGATCTTGAGTCTCCACTGGAGTGTTTGCCAAATGTAGAGATTCCTTGGCCCGTGTCCTAAGGCGGTAACTCAGGAGTGTTTGGTTCTGCGCGTTCTGTCCCAGACTTGTTCCCTGCTGGGATGCAGACGTCGGCAGTCTAGGGAGCCTCACTGCAGGTGGCCCATCTCAAGGCTGCTGTGTTTCAGAGTGCATGTGTGTTCTTCTTTACCTTGTAATGACACTGAGTTTTAATTTTTTTTCTTATTTTAAAACTGGAACATTTGTTTATAGTGACTGTTACCACATGAATGCTGTTAATCTTTGCAGATGAAATCATGGAGTGGCCTTTTTGTATATTGTAATGACACTACCATTATTTTTAACCTAGACTGATATTCTGTAATTTGGAAACATTTGTGTAGAGTATGCATGTCAGGCAGCTCTGTGTCACTGTGACAGAATATCCAGGATGATCTGCTTATAAGGAGGAAAGGTTTGCTGTGGCTTATGGTGTCAGAGGTTTCTGTCCATGGTTTTTTGGGCTGTGCTGAGCCAGGTGTCGGGGCTGGAGCATGTATGGAGGAGGCCTAGTCACCTCATGGTGGCAGGAGGGCAGAAAGACGGGGGAGGGGCTGCGACCTCAGTCTCCTCTTCAGGGACACCCCAGTGACCTCGCTTTCTCCTGGGAACCCCGACTCCCAGTGGTTCCCATCTCCTACCTGTCTGGGGAACCTTTCGGGAATGTTCCAGATCCAGGCTCTAACAGCGTGACAGTGATGTTAACCATATTTTATAGTCAGAACGTTGACAGTGAGGAAACATCCTTTGTTCCATCATCACCACAGCCATTTCAATAATTCAGAAAGTAAATGAAAATTCCTGATGATTGCGTCTTTTCTCTTCAGATAGGAACCAAGGCTTCAACCTTCTGAGTTCATTGGCTGCGACACACCATAGCCGTGGAACAATGGAATCCCATCGCTCAGAGGTAAGGACTTCTCTTGGTCCTTTTCTGCTCTTTGGCCTTAATTTCTCCTTTTCATTAGGACCATGTACCCATGTGTCACTTTTTCTTTTCCATTCATGAGGAGGCAGACAACAGGAGGGTCTCACATGGCCCTGTTGAGCTGGGTGCCAGTTGGAGCTGGCTCATTCAGCCCCCGAGAATGACAGCAGCCAGCCCTTCTAAGAGGTCTGCAGCTTGGGCTGCTCTGTGTTTTTTCCTGGAGTGTCTTTTGAAATACACTTGGATTTTCTTGAGGCCTCCAGACCTTTAAATAGAAAATAAAATTGTATGTAAGTACTTCCTGTGTACAAGGCCTTACACAAATCTGAGGCAAAGCCCCTGCCCTTGGTAAGCACGGGCCCCCATGCTCAGCACTCCGGGCCGGGTCTTTGTGGGTCAGAGCCTGAAACCAGCGCTGTGTTGTCTCTGCACAGTGCTTTCCCATCAGCCTCAAAGCAGTCAGTGTTCTGATCATGGGCATTTTTCACACTTTGAATATAACATGGATCTTTTAAAATAATTCTAAAAATATGTTTTCACTAGTGGATTTTATAACATACCGGGTTTAAATGTGGTATTTTCATGGATGCACACATATCCCACCCCCTCGCTTTTGTTCTTTCTGGCTGAATAATACTGCACTGTGTATACATTCCGCATTTTCTTCATCCCTTCGCCTGTTGATAGGCACTAGGCTGGTTCTGCATCGTGGCTGTTGAGAGTTGGCACACAGGGAACATGAGTATACAGGTATCCTTCAATGGTGCTGACTTTCAGTCCTTTGAGTATATACCAAGCAGTGTTGTGGCCGAGTCCTATGGTAGTTCTATTCTTAGCTTTCTGAGGAGGCTCCAGACAGATTTCCACAGTGGTCGCACTAATTTACGTTCTTACCAAAGTGCAGAGGGCTGCTCCCCACTCCCACCCTTGTCAGCGTTTATTAGTTTTGTACTCTTAACATTAGCCAGCCGGGTGTGGTAGCACACAGCTGTAATCCCACCACTGGGGAGGCTGAGGCAGGAGGGTGGCTGTGAGTTCAAGGCCAGACTGGACTGCATAGCGAGGCCCTGTCTCAAAAAGAAATGCCTCTCAGTGTTGTTTTGATTTGCATTTCCTTAGTGACTAAAGCTGTTGAACATTTTTTTTATAAACGCATTGGCATTTGCACTTCTTTTGAGAAATCTGTTCTATTCATTTGTCCATTTATTGATTGGGCTTTTTGAGTTCCTTGTATATTTTAGATACTATGTTGAAAGAGTGGCTGGTAAAAAAAGTTCTTTCATTCTGTAGGCTGCCTCTTCACTCTGTAGGTGGTTTTCTTTGCTGTGCAGAACCTTTTTAATTTGATATAGTCCCATTTGTTAATTCCTACTGTTATTTTCTATGCTACTGGAGTCCTAGTGAAGAAATCTTTTTTTATTATTATTAGTATTTATAAACATTTCCCCTGTGTTGTCTTCTAGCACTTTTGAAATTTCTGGTCATATACCTGGTCTTTGTTCTATTTTGAATTGATTTTTGATTTTTGGTTCTTTTTGTTATAGGCGAGGGATTTTGATTTTGCACAGGGATCTAGTTTCAGTCTTCTACATAGATTCTAATTTTACCACCATCAATTTTTTTTTAAGAAGCTATCTTTTCTTCAATACCTGTTTTTGGTTCTTTAGTCAGGAATCAGACAGCTGTGGTTAAGTGGGTTTGTTTCTGTGTCCTTCGAGCCCATTGATCTGTGTACCTATTTTTGTTCCAGTACCCTGCTGTTTTTGTTACGATGGCTTTGTAATACAATTTGAAATCAGGCATTGTGACGCTTCCAGCCATGTTCTTTTTGCTTAGGATTACTTTGACTGTTCTGGGTCATTTATGTTTCAATATGAATTTTAGGATTTTTTTTTCTAGTTCTGTAAAGAATATGATTGGAATTTTGATAAAAATTGCATGGAATTTGTAGATTGCTTTCAATAATATAGCTATTCTATTCTAACAAAATTAATTCTGCCAATCCATGAACATGGGAGATCTTTCCATCATCTAGTGTCTAATTCAGTTTTTTACTAAGGTTTTTTTTTTGTGTGTGTGTGTGTACCTGGAGTCAAACTCAGGACCTTGTGCTTGCCGGGTAGGCACCATACCCGGCCCTTCTTTGGGGTTTGTAATTTCCATTGTAGAGCTCTTTAACTCCCTTGTTTAGGCTGATTCCTAGGTGTTTATTTACTTTTTTTTTTTTTTAATGTTTTGAAGCTATTGAGAATGGAATTACTTTCCTGATTTCTTTCTCAACTAGTTAAATTATTGGTTTAGAGAAAAGCTGTTAATTTTTAAAAGTTGATTTTATATCCTGCTACTTTGCTGAATTTGCCTGCTACCTCTAAAAGTCTCTTGGTGGCTCCTTGGGGTCTCCTAAGTACAGGGTCATTTTGTCTGCATGTTAGGGTGATTTGACTGTTTTTCTTATTTATGTCCCTTTGATTTCTTTTTCTTGCCTAATTGTGCTGGCTCACATTTCATCTGCTGTACTGAACAGAGGCAGCAGAGTCAGCATCCTCGTCTCATCCCGGACTTCAGAGGAAATGCCGCCAGTCCCTCCCCCGCAGTGTGATGTTGACAGTGTGCCTCTGCAGTGAAACAGAAAACTTGTTAGCAAAGGCAGAACACTTGCTGGTTTTTCTTTGAGGGCAAATACTCCTGGATTAGGGAATTTTCAGCATTTTTGTTTAAATAGGAACATCTCTACTCGTTCTTTCTCTTACCTTGAGCTTGTACAGCCAGCCAGGGAGTGTGAGAACGTGAGCCTTTCGGGGCTTTATCTATGCAACAGCCTACTACTAAGTTGTGTTTTCCTCCAAGCAGCCCCCTTTGCCAGCAGCAGACAGGACGGAATCGCTCCCGGACCACCGGAGCGGCGCATGTAGCACCGCAGATGCCCAGGGCCATAGCACTGCGGGTAAGTCCTTGGGCCGCCAGGAGGCAGCTCTGAGCAGTCTGGAATAGATGTCTGGGCAGGAGCTGTTGAGGGGGCAGTTGACTGTGAACGTGGAAAAGGGGAGAAAATGGGTGATGTGCCCTGAATGTGAGCCTCCCCCGTGATGTCAGCAAAAGGGAGAAGAATCAGTACATGACAGGCACGTGTAGGTCCTGCTGCTCTTTATTCTCTTAGCAGGATTTGATGCAGATCATCTTAGATAAGACAGAAAGAACCAGGTGTTAGAACAGCCTTATAGTTCTGTGTTCACGGGATTTTTTTTTCATAGTATTTAACAGCAGTGGAATTAATG
This sequence comes from Dinomys branickii, assembly GCA_004027595.1. Lineage (NCBI taxonomy): Eukaryota > Metazoa > Chordata > Mammalia > Rodentia > Dinomyidae > Dinomys > Dinomys branickii. Next base: position 162,214 of record PVLD010001099.1, on the reverse strand, counting down.
GTGGCAAGAATAGTGCAGCATTATATTCCTGAGCCCTTTCACATCCTTTCACAGTTTTTTTGTACCCACTTTCTCATTTGGTAATGAGATTTGGCAGAAAAGTTCTACAGAGAAGATATTGACACTAGAGAAATATAATAACTTGTTCAAAGACATCTCACACCTGGAACCAAGTCTGCTGTCCAAAGCCAGGAAGCCAAGGAGCTTAGAGTTGCCAGTAATGTTCTTTTGTTGGGGGAATGACTGATACCCCTGCTTTATCATCATACTACTGAGCATTCACACGCTATGACGCTTTTTAAAGTTGTTTTTCTGATTTTAAGATAAGCCATATAGAAAACTCAAGCAATTGGTTACAGAAACATGTTAAGAGAAAATTAGATATAATCTTTTTCTTCTCTTTAGTTTGTCCAACATTTTCCTTTCAATTGAACCCTTCCTGTTGGCCTTTTAAGCAGCGTAAGTTTCTGCTGTCACCAGGCTCTTGCTTGGCGGCTGCTCTGTAAGACGGGCTAAAAAAAAGGACAGGCTGATTGGGGCTGGCACTGGTCGTCTCTAGTTTTCATGGCTGATTATTTCACAGCTACGTCTTGTTTCAGGGAAACAGTGTAGATAAAACATATTCTAGATAGTGAAACCTAGGCTTTCCACTGTCAGAAAGAAGTTACATAAATAAATAGAGGGGAATTCTGGAATGAACCCTTTGGTATTGGATTGGAATCTAACAATGATACGAACTCGTGGTTGTAAAAATAAACTTAGAACAGTAGAGAAATAAAGACTGATGTGTCTGTATATGCGCGTGTTAATGTGGATCCATGTATTTAGTGAGGACTCAGATCACGGCTTCTAAGTACCAGGCTTCAGCAGAAGGAACTGGAAGGAAGGAAGTGCTTTGGGAAGAATTCGAATGTGTGGAGAGGATACAGGAATCAGCCTGAGAGCTTCCAAGGGCTCAGGCTTGAACTGTGTGACCAGCAAAATAAGTCCGTCTGTGATTGGATTATAACTCACAGAATAAATGTCCGTGAGGCTATACTAATATAAATGAGTGGGAAAGAGGAGCCTTCCCCTGCACAGACAAGTTCCAGCACATAAATGCAGGAGGAGTGAGGGAGAGGAAACTAGCGTGAGGCACACAGTGCAGTAGCAGTTCTTGCAGGCGAGGTTCAAATCAGTAGGTGAAAGTTGGAGTAGAAGTAGGTTATTTGCTTAGTCGAGGAACTTCCCCTGCTACAGTATTCATTGATTTCAGAGGAGCAGGTAGGAACTGTACCCTGGAGAAACCACGCAGATCCCAGCCACCTTGTTAGCAGTAGTGGGTGTGCTGGCATTAGATCCCCAGCAGGAGGCCCCGTGGAAGGCACAGTGCCTCTGCTGTGGTCTTGCCCAAGAATGTATAAGAACACACCAGCCAAGACTGCAGGCTTCGTGCAGAATGACGGAGCATGCTCTTCTAAGGGGTCGGAGTCCGGCAAGATGAAGACTGAGGACTGCACTGGGGAAGAGTAAGGAACTAGGACGGCTAAATTCTGTGTCGGACCCCGGGACAGAGAGAGGTTCCTCAGAGAAAAAGTGATGAAGTCTGAACAAAGTCTGTGGGTTAGCAGTGTGCAGTCAATATTAACTGCTTTTCAGTACTCGTGACAACACAGGGTGTTCACACAGGGGGTGATTGTTGCAAGACTCGGGAATTCTGTGCTATTTTGGCGACTCTTTGTGAGATGTAAGTCATTTGAAAAGTAGCGCCCGGAAATGTTGGGAGGCTCCACTGCAGCACTGCAGGCCCAGGACAACTCTGAAGGGTGTGGAAGGGGTGGTTGGGGAGGTGCTCTAAAGCTGGTGGGCCAGGAGTGGAGAAGGAGTTAGTTAAAATTCTAATTAAAATGGCTTTGATAAAGAAGAATGTGCTGGCATATGGTAGTTAAAGGGTCTGTACTAAGATAGGAATTGAAATTGGCCCCCGCCTCTGAATAGCTGTCATCTTGGGGAGCTCATTTTAAGGTAAGGGCACTGTGAGCTGAGGAGTGGGGGCGCTGGGTACTCAGTCCCTGGCCACCTCTGCAGAAGCCAGCGTTGCTGGCCTTAGGAGTCTGCGTCCTTGGCCAGGCACAAATAACGTTACAAATCTTATTTCAGATCCCATGTTAGAACTGGATATTCAGGAATTAGCCAGCCTTACCACTGGAGGAGGAGATTTGGAAAATTTTGAAAGACTGTTTTCAAAACTAAAGGAAATGAAAGGTAATGGACTCCTTTGTGTCTAACACATTCCCACACTGACACTCATCCATTTTATGTAATCGGATAACTGCTGGATTTGAATCTGGTCTTAGCTGTAGAGAGAAAATTTACCTGCTGAGGCGGAGAAGGGGCACCATCCTGGGCTAATAAAATTCCCCAGGGAAAGTTTCCTTTCTTCATTCTGTTCCTTTTTGCTTCCCCATCTTGCACCCCTCTGTCTCCTTCCGTGTGCTCGTTACCATGGTCTCTCTCAGCTCCCCACCGACTTACTGACGCCCTTTCCATCTGGGCAGTTTGGAAGACTTCCACTTCCTAGCAGCGGTGATGACCAATGTAAACATACATCTTTGAAACCCGTGTCCCACCATCTTGGGTTAGAACATCCCCACACTCCAGATTCCCTTGTGCTGCAAATGTCTTAAGATATATTTTCCCCCTAGACAAGGCCGCGACGCTTCCTCATGAGCAAAGAAAGTTGCACGCAGAAAAGGTGAGGAAATCAGTCAGGTATTTATTGGGTACCTACAAAAGGCCCAGTGTTGTCTTGTGTCACACTTGTGTACTTCTAAAGAGTCTTAGTGTGAGCTTTTATTGGATATTAACTTATAATTAAATATTTGCACAATAGTAATACTGTTCAGTCAAAGTAAGGTTTCTCAAATGTATACCGAGGGACATGGGACCCTCATTGAGACTTCCTAGCTTTGGGGTCAGGGGACTCCTAGCTGTTTCGTTATGACCAACATGACATACGTTCTTGGCAGGAAAGTTCCATGGTTGGTGGTGTTCCATTATTTGTCTGGGTCATAATTTATCCAGTTTCCCTTTGGACATTTAGGCCAACCATACGTTTATATTTTTGCTGCTATAGATAACGAAGCTGTGCATATCCTTACACATCCCTCCATGTGCAACTCAGATCGCATTCTTAGCTTAAACTCCTAGATAGGGAAGTCCTGAGTCAAAGGGTATTTAAGGATTTCAATTTTGCCAGGGGGCTGGAAGGCAGCGTGCAGAAATATAGGTATCGGTGAGTTCAGGGTAGGACTGAAATTCAGCTGTTGCCTCCTCCTCTCCACAGGTGGCTAAGGCCTTCTGGATGGCAATTGGCGGAGACAGAGATGAAATTGAAGGTCTTTCTTCTGATGAAGAGCACTAGCTTATCCCTACTAGTTTGGACACCGACAAGGATGCCAGCTAGCATTTTCTACCCGAGATACTTCCTACTCAAGCCAGTTATATCTTTTGCTCAGATCCCCATTATTGCATTGGCTGCCAGATTTGTTCTTAGGGTCCCCCTTAGTGTTAGTTTTTACTAGAGAGTTCAGAGAAGTCTTTCTCCTTGAGGAATAGAGAGACAGCTATGACACTTTCTCAAATTCTTTTTTGTTCTGGGAGTGGGGTAGGGTCTGCGTGATTTGCCCAGTTTACGGAAGGAAGCCAAGCAGATGCTTTCGGCTCCTGGCCTCCACATTCATGTGCCAGGTCAGGAGCTTGTGCGTGATGATGGGAGTTTCCCCATTCAAGAAGGCTGTAGCTCGAGCTCTGATGCTTTTTCTTGTGAGAAAAGAGGTAGCTCCAGATTTAGTTTGTGCCGTGGTATGAGAGGCTTGGCAGAGTCAGTGGCCCCCTGAGTTTATATCTAACCTAGAGAGCACTTCTGAATGTTTCTTTGACGTGTGGTGTCTGAGCTTGCACTACAAAGAATTGGAAAACCAGTGTGTATTTTTAGACTGCCAAAAATAAAACAAAGGTTTCCTATCTGGTGCGGGTTAAAGAAGCCCTCTACCGGGACCGTGTGGGGCCTGTGTGAGAGAAGCAGAAGGGTTCCACGTGGGTCTCGGAAACTGCTGATGACCGCAGTGGTTATGGCACCATTATGGGAAGACGCTGTTCTGCCTTCGCCCTCTCCTCTGCTGCCTGAGATGCCAGAGCTGTGCCCTCACCCTTCAAGCCTCAGAACAAGGCAAGTGTCCCCTTCTTTGTGTTTGGAAGCCCCAAATCACTGCTGCAGTGGGCTCACTGAACGGGGCTGAAGCAGCAGGCAGCGCGCACCTGGGCACCGTTTCCCTCCCAGTGTGGGGCCCTCTTCCCTGTGTGCCCTTCCGGCCTATAGCCCTGGAGAAGTCCTTTGTCCTTTATCTGGGGCCATGTGGGAGGGGGTGAGCCCCAGAGAATCCAACCAAAGCAGAGCAGAGGGTACAACAAATAAAAATCCCAGGTTCTTTTTCAGTGGACACTAGCCTAGGAAACGCCATCTACCCTTTCTGATCTGTCACCGCCTTGGCTCCAGACTGATGCAGTGCTTGGATGGTGGTGCTGGCACAGACTCGGTGCTGGTTCTGGCCGAGCGTGGGCTCTGCGCCCAGAGCGGAGGGAACACGGGTTAGATCATGAGCAAAACCAAGCTCCAGGCGCAGCCCAGGTACCACTGTGTAGGCCCTGGGGAGGCCGAGACAGCAAGGGGGTACAGTGTTCCAGAGGCCAGCAAGCCGTCATCCTGGAGGGGATGGCTCGCAGGGGAGCCTTCAGAGGGAAGCGTCCCAGGGAACCGCAGACACCGCCTTGCTTGCTGACTCCCCGCCCCTTTCTGAAGCTCTTTGCATGTGTGGTTCACTGCCCGCCCCTCTCACCGGTGGTAGTGACACTGCTCTGAGGTGACTGTGCTTCTCTGAGGTGATGTTTCCTGAGGAGGCTGTGTGACCCCTTGATTAAAAATGGAAAGGAAATTGGCCTTGACATTGACAAGAAGGTGGAACACGTACTTCTTAAAACATAAAAATTTTAGAGAATGTATTATCACATTGTTAAGGAATACAGATTAGGAAAAAACAAACAAACAAACAATGAACTTGATTTTATGGATCTAGCAAAGCCAGGTGATTAAAATGTGATTTATTTCCAAAGCCTGCTAATGTGTGTTATTTTTCAGTAGGGGTATGAGTGGGGTAAGCCTTCCCTCCTCCTTTGGATCAAGCACATGTAGTGAAGAGTCTAAGGGTTTGTCACATGCATCCTGTTAAGAGTCCACTAGCCCCAAATGTAGTGTGTCCTCCTGCTCTGAGACCTTAGCTATCTGGGGTTATGGACCCCACCTAGGCACAGGCAGGATAAAGGTATCGCGTGGTGTCTGCTACTGGCTCATGTGTGAAAGGCTGATTTCAAGCTAATGCTGCAGTAACAGTTGCCATCTCTAACTTGACCTGTGTGCCTGTTACAGACCATGCAGCTGGAATTGAAGAGAGTGAGCTTTTCCCGCAAACGTTCTCGGCGGGCATGACACAGTGCTTGGCACTGGAAGGCATAGTTAGTGTTTGGTGAAAATGATCACAAAGTTTGAAAATCTGAGAGTGCTGGAAGTAGGGAGAGACAGCAATAACCTCCCCCCCAAATATCGTGTTACATAATAATTTCAGAGTGATGAAGACATAGATATTTTTATAATTTTAAAATATGCTGTCCTGCCAGGGTCTGAGCAGATTGACAGAAGCAGTTTGTTTGCTTCCTATTTATAGATCCTGGCTGCGTTGGGTCGAGGGAAGGAAGAGATGCAGGGAAGCGAGACTTAGATGGCTGAGGCATGTGGCACGTGGCTCCAGGCTGCAGAGCACATCAGGCTGCTCCTGCGAACTGCTTGTAACACGCGAAAGGCAACACACGGCTGATTCCATGTTCCCTCCGCAGGCCGGCGGGATCAGCACTTTGCCCTGGCTTGTTAGATCCCTTTAACCTTGAGCTGGTGGGTCTCTTAACAGTGGCTATTGAGAGAACTTGTGAAGTAGCCCTGGCCAGCCTGGCCCGCCCTGGAAAGGCACTTAGGAGAATCTGGCCAGCGGTGAGATGAAAGCTCTGTGAAGTGTTCTGAGCTGAGTGTTGGCTGACGCAAAGGTAAATTTAGCAAGCATGTATCGTGTGCAGTCATGACCATTCTCATTTATAGAGTTTCAGTGAATGCTCTGATAAGTTAGACTTGCTCTTCACACCCTGCAGGCACGCACGCATGCACACACGCACTTACAGAAGACAGTTTAGCCACAGCACTGTAGTATCGCATTCCAAATCATGTGGGAGGACTGTCGGGAGAGAAAATACAAAGACCAGTCGATTACAGTGAAGAGGACCGCCTTGGTACAAGCTTAATGTGAAGACAGTGCCCTATTTCAGTGTTCCCACACTTTGCCTCGCCAAGTGAATGAAGCGGGATTCTAGTTTTTGATTCAGATTCCCTTTTGGGTTTAGTGTAATGATCTGTCCTCGCAGCTCTGACGTGTGAGCTTACAGACAGGTCTCAGAAAGTCTCCAGTTTGGCATTTAGGCATTCCCCGGGACTGTTCCTAATGTCACAAGCCTTGGTCTTCATGTAGACGTCTTTGCATGAAGTTTTAGTGTCAGGAACGTCTTACTCAATTCCAAGTTGTTCTCACCTTACAGAATGAGGAATGAACGGAGGAAGAAAGGGCAATCGTATGCCTTTTCCCAGAGCCCTTCAGTGATGTGTACAGATCTATTTTATTGCATGTTGGAAAACTATTGCCTCAAAACCTGGCCCTCGTGGTTATTACTGCATATTCAGAACACAGGCTTGCGGGGAAGAAAGACGATCCTTCCCAGCCCGTTGTGTACATCATCCATAGGCGCCCCAGCTCACATGAAGTCACTCTTGCTCAGCTTGCTAACGAGGAGGCCTCCCTGCCTCTCCACGCTGAAGGACATGGTCAGTGCCTCTGCCCCTTCTGCTATCTAGCAAAAGGTTTTCATGCTGCAGGATTGTGGGCCAAGTAAGCCCTGGGTGGTCAGCACTTTATGGAAATGTCCATGTAGTTTGAAAAGAGAAGATTCTTTTAATCTGAAGTTCAAGACATGGTCTCTACCAGTGGTACCTCTCCAGGAAACTCCCAGGGTGTTACTAATACAGTGAGATGGCCTCAGACTTGTTCCTTCTGGACTGGTGAGGACTGAAATACGGGTCAGGGTCCAGCCAACTCTGCGGGTGACCTTGTAGTGCCAGACTCAGAACGAGGCACAGGGGAGGACAGAGACTCGCTGACAGATGGATCTTTTCCAGGAGCTCAGAATCCTCTTTGGTGGGAGTAGGGGGTAAGCAGGACAAGGTCACAGCCGGCAGAATGCCAGACAGAATATGAAATGCGCTGTGACCAGCCTCGGTGCTATGGGAGAAGAGAGCAGGGTGGGGTGGGCAGGGCAGAGGGGGCATCTCAGAGCAGTGCTGCTGAACTGAGCATGTGGGAGTTAGCTGGAAGCCCCGGAGCAAGACTGAGTGCTCCGAGTGGGGCCTGAGTGTGCACATTCTGATGTGCCTGCTGGTGCTGCTGGTGCATGCTGGGGAGCCACTGACTTAGGGGAAGTGATGCTTAAATCAAGCTAAAAAGATAAAGAATTTGGATAGACAGGTAAGTGGAGGCAGCAGAACTCTTAGTGTGTTACAGTGTAAACAATTATGGAAATAAAGCAACAGGCCTGTTAAGAAACCAGGTAGTCCAGACACAGAGTGATGGTGGGTAAGGTCAGAGTGACATCAGAGGGACCTTGTGGAGTCTTTCTCAACTCTGGAGGAACCTGGGAGCCGTAAGTGTGTGAGCAGAAAAGCCACCCAGCCTTAAACACACTCCAGGGATATGTGGCCACAGTCCCATCAGTGGCTGCCTGGCCATTTAGCTGTGTTAAGGATTCTGAGACTGGGAATGGACCCAGCTCCATGATGAGAGGTTTTGGCCATGAACAGAGATACAGGGAATGGTAGTTAATTTTGTCACATAATTTTCTATCCCTGGAATAAAGGGAGGACAAATTATAATTTTGGAAGCTATGGTGAAACGTAATCAGGGACTATATTTTGGTGTCACTCCTCTGTCATATGTGAGGATTCATGATAAAGTAACCCGATGGAAAAAGGTTTGCTAAGGTGGAATCTACGCGATAGGGCACCTGTTGATTCATTTATTCAGCAAAAGTGTCATGGCCAAAAGAAGCCCAGGAGCAAGAATAAAATGTAAACGCCCCTGCCAGGAGCTCACAGCTTAGAAAGGGAGACGGCACAGAGTGGGGGAGCCCGTGGCGACAGTCACACTCACAAATGGCATCCTAGAGGAGATACTGAAGCCAAATGCAAAGCATGAGTGAAAGCTGGCAAAGCTCTTGCTTTGTGTCAGAGAGCTGTGTAGAGGGAGGTGGAGAGCAGAGGAGAGAGGCTGGTGTTCCCAGCAGAGGGAAGAACGTGAGTAGGCACAGGGATGAGGATGCCCGGGTTACAGAGGGCGAAGCGGGGAATAGGGAGCGGTCGGATGCATTCCCCAATGGGGAATAGGAGGTGGCCAGTGTTCCATGATAAAGTCCTGAGAGTCTGCTGTGGACTAAAGGTATTGGGGGACACTTTACAGGCTTGGTCTTCAGCTTGTAGAACCATTGGGAGGTGGTGGACCCTTTAAGAGGTGTGGCCTAGTGAAAGGAGTTCAGGCCACTGGGGAGGTGACCTCAGAAAGGTTCTGGGATCCTGGCTCCTCTCCACCCATCTCTGCCTCCCGGCCACCAGGAGGTAAGCAGTTCTTCCCCCCATGATGCATGACAACACGGGACTGACATGGTGCCGCCATGGACTAACGCCTCCAAAACTGTGATTCGAACCTTTTGCTTTATTGTCACAGGTGTCTCGTTATAGTATCAGAAGGCCAACACTGGTAACATGACTTCACAGGAGGTGCTGGCTGGAGGCTAGGAGACCACTTAGGAAGCCAGTGCCCCTGGAGGCGTGGGGCAGAGAGTGAGGAAGCAGGGCTATGGGAGGTAGGGATCAAAGGGACTAACAACAGTGGCTTCTGTGGATGTAGGTTGGGGACTGGTTGGGCCAAAAAGTGGCTAAGCCCAGGGGACAGGAAGGTGTTTTAACAAGGAAGATGAACTGCACCTTCCACATCGTAAGCTTGAGGTCCCCGTGCAGTTGTGAAGCAATGGCAGACGTGCTGCAGTGGGCTGTTTGGTTCACCAGCACCGTCCTAGTGGCATTTTCAGATAACAGCAGCCAACAGGCTGGTGAACAGGAATCTGAAGGTCATGACTGAGGTTGACTGTGAGTACTGACTTGGGAGTCATTGGTATTTGTGTGGCTTGAAATTTCAAGGGTTGACACGGTCACTCGGCGAGCACAGCCAAAGGTGCGGGAACTCCAGTCCCAGAGGGGCGCAGGCCTGAGAGAGACCAGCCTGTGGGAGAGGGCTGAGGCAGCCAGGAGCTCTGCTCAGCCAGGGCAGCCTGGGGGGGGGGGGGAAGGTGCACTGTGCTGCTGAGAACCTGAAAGGTAGAAGGGGAGAGGCGGCCGCTAACCAGGGAGCGGGGAAGGAGCTGGTTTGGATGACGTTTCCCAGCGGGTGCTACCTGCTGGTTCGGGTCTAACTGCTGGAATTGAGTTGCTGATTTAAGTCAGCTATTGAGAGCCACAGAACTTGGGGAACCCTGCAGACCAATTGTAAAGCAGGTACTGATGTGTCTCCCGTCTCCCGGAGGCCAAGTGTGGCGGCCCCTCCTGAGGAGGAGGGGGTGGGTTTGGGTCCCTGAGAGGACTGCTTCAGAGGCCTCACTAGGGGCCAACTCCAGCTGCTGTCTCCACAGCTGCCGCCCCCAAATTCTGCCTTTTCAAATGCTTGAAAAGCAAATGGCATTTTACGTCTTGATCATCTTCAGCCTCTTCAGCCGGGGAGACAATTCTGAGGTCTCTTTCTCATCGGGATTTGGAATTTAGTGAATTTTCACTAGAACTGACAGTCCTCTGGGCTGGACAGTACGGAAACCTATTCCCCCGTGAATGTAAAACTCTCTACTTGTGGGCAGACTGATGTGAAGGCCTTTAGGAATGGGAGACCGTGTGGAAGGGGGCTGGCTAGGAGAGGCCGAGCAGAAGCCAGAGGTGGCAGGGCTAGAGGTTGGTGGTGGCTTTGCAGAGTGTCAGCGGGACCGGGCATGGTTTGCATGGGGGGAACAAAGGGAGGACACAGGGCCCCTTGCTGTCTTGGAGGCCGGCCGAGCAGTGCCCTGGTGTGTGACTGGGATGGGTGTGGATCATAGCAGCACTGTGGCCGGCTGCGTTGCCGACCCGAGTGCACAGGGCTTGCGGATTTTTCCTTCTGCACCCGGCTCACTTTTGAATCTCTCCACCCAGAGACACCAGCAAAACTCAGACTGAGCGCCTGGCCTAGGAGCTTTTCAATGAAAAGTTTATTAGAAGGGCACTTACAAGAGCAAGAGAAGGGAAGGGACATGAATCATCTTTAACAAAGGGGGTACAACGCTTAAACAGGTGCTCTGCTTTTAAGATACAAAAGTTAGAAAAATCTAAAACACTATAAATACATACATGCTTTTTACAGAGATTAAAAGACTGGCAAAGGGAACTGGCATCCCCCTCCCCGTTCCAGTCCCCTCCCGCTCACTAGAACAAGGCTGCGCAGGCCGCTGCAGGCATGGAGGGCGAGGGAGGACTGCTCTGCAAAGACGCCCCGTCGCTCCCAGGGAAGCTTTGACCCCGAAGGAAGGTCCCTGTCAGAGGGCCCAGATTTGACTTGGAGCTGCCTGTTTCCACACGCTGCTGCCTGCTGAGCCAGCCAGGTTCGGTGCTTCCGATGCCAAACCGAAAGAGCTGCTACACCCTCCACCAAGACTAGGAACTGGCGTGCCCAGCCTCTTCCTGCCACTGTCCTTAGGAGGAGACACCTTTCCACATGTACTTTAAAAAAATTAAATAGTTATCTGTCTGAACGGTTTTAAGAAATTACATAAATATAAAAAACACCAGGATGCTAGAGTATGCATCACTTAGGCATCAAAAAAAAAAAAAATCAACGATGGAATCACTAAGAGTTTCTCAGTCCAGTTATGTGAATTCCAAGCTTCCTTCCCGTGAAAGCTGTGTTTCTGAGGGGTGCCTGGGTGTCCCAGGCTGACACCTCCCATCAGGGATACCGCGCCTGGCTTTGAGACCCACACTGTGTTGGGAACATCCTACTTTCCATCCACCTGAGACAGAGCCAGTGCTCCCTCGGGGGAAAGAGACTGTCGAGACTTGTGTGAGGGTGCGTCGATGCCATGTGAAGGAAAAGGTACCACTTAGCTAGCCGCTCTTCCGGTTTTCTTCTCGTAAAGAGGAGACGTGGGGATTTGGGGAAAAGGCCCAGCTCTAACCACGTAAAACCACACAGGAAGAAAGAGGGTCTAGGGCTACTAGGCCTGTGCCGCCGCTGGCAGCCCCCTTAGTAAACAGCAGTCCCACAAGCAGCAGCGGTTCCTTTCCCAGCCGCTCCTCTTACACTCAGGCAGACGATCGTGGAGCCTCAGAAGGGGCAGTGTGAGCTTAGAAGGAAATCCAGCGTCTGCCATCTCCCCTGAGACTCATGTCCACACCTGACAGGCACATGCTGCTTACAGAAAGCCCTTCCCTGCGGTTTGGGGAAGAGCGTTTAGTCCTGGAGTATATCCAAGCTCTAGGAAGCCAAGGGGGAGACAGAGAAAAACAAAACAAACTAAGCACATGCTCTGTGCTACAGCTCATTTCAATACATTAACAATTTTAAAAAATAATCAACATGGTCAGTTAAAAAAAAAAATACAACATGGACAACATCAGGACAATTGAAAAGTCTGCCAGCAGCCTCGTACTTGCGTGTTTTTCCTAAGAGTCAAAGTCCCTGCTCCTGACTCCTGGCTCCTCTGAAAATGTCAGCTCTCCTCACTGCAGCCTGCCAGGAAGGTGGCCGGCTGGGGTTACGTGTGGGCACAAGCCTGTAACCCAACCCAGCCGAGCAGCTCCCGACGAAGTGCGTGCCACCAGGATCTGCGCTACCAAATGAAGTTGGTGACGTGCAGGGTGGAGGAGGGTAAGGACTGAATGTTGGCTCCTCAGAGGCAAAGACAAGGACCTCTGCCCCAGGGCCAGGGCCAGGGCCAGGGCCTGGGTCCACACGTAATCGCGTGGCCTGAGAGAACCACACCTAAAACTGCTATCCAACAGCCACCTTTAAAAAAGTTTTTAAGTGTATAAATGCCATTTGTACAATAGAATTTAACACTAAGAAAGGACACTAATTACACATGCCCGAAGGACCTCTGTTGAGCTGAGTGACGGGAGCAGTGGCCCCGGCCAACCTCGGTAAGTATGCCCAAACTTCCTGGCAGTGAGGCCAAGGGAGGCTTGCTTATGGTAACTTGTCCTCCCCCAGTGGTCTGTAAAGAGAAAGGGTCGAGGAAACAGCCTTTGAGAAAAACACAAAATCCAAACCTCATGCCTCTTAGAAGCAACCATCAGATTTGAGTACTGAAAGTTCTGACGCCATCTAAGTACAGCCAAACCTGACCCCTGGCTTCCACACTTGGGCTGTCCCTGAAGCTGGATACCAAGCGCCTGAGCACGACTGTGCCCAGGAAGCCTTTTGGAGATCACAGAGCAGGTGGGCAACACAGGCCCTCAGAGACCACTGCCCATGGCTTTCAGGAGAGGGGCTGTGGTTACACCACATTCTTCCCCTGGGTCTCAGAACCGACCGGGAACACGAACGCACAGCTAAGAGGGTCAGAGGGCTTCCTCTGCAAGTAGCAGTCCAAGGAGCATCAAGCCAGGCCCGAGGAGTTTGGGCTGCAGCGGAAGTGGAGGGTTTCATATCCTCACTGGGCTCCGGGTCAGCTTTCTCACTGGAAGATGCACATAGGTCTGACAGGCACTCCTTCCTTCTCTTCCCGTGTCCTCAGGAGGCCAGGGGAGCAGTGCTCCTACCTGGAAATCTCAAGGCTCCACCCGCAGGGCACTAGCAAGGGCCCCAAGTCTTCATCCAGCATCAGAAATTTCATCACATTCGAGGTTCAGAACCTGCCAAAAGTTACACTTTCTTCCCTTCACCTGGAGTAAGACAGGACTTCCATAGGAAATCCTTTTATTTTTTCTGGTATAAATTCATGCAAAGATGTGAGAAGTCATTTCATTAAAAAAAAAAAAAAAAAAAGCAGCGAAGAATAAAGTACCATTTGCAGGTGTCAATCCTGTCTGCTGTATTCTGCAAAAGGCCAGTAAGAGAGAAGGTTCTTTTATTTTTTTTCCAGTTGAAATAATTCATACCAGTTTCCTCCCTAATTGCCGCTGGGAGCAATACTTATTACACAGTATCACTGCTGTGGTTGTTGCTGACGGGCCCCCATGGTGAGCTAGATAATCTTCCATCCCAGGGTGGAGATGACAGACCTCTTTACACCAAGCCTGCAGTTTTCAAAGGTATAAAATAAAAATTTAATAGCCCTTTCATATGCGTATGTTGGCCTGAGATGTTTCCCTTCTGGTGCATTTGCTTCTGTAAATTCCAACGTCCCAAAGTGTTGGCAGGTGGCTCCTCCACAAAGCCTGGCAGAGCTTCACCTTGGGAGAGAGGAGGAGATGGTTTTGTGCCGGCTCTTGCTGTGGTTTCCCAGTCATTGTGCCTACCCAGGATTTGTTCTTTTTTAATATAAAACTTTTAAAAGAGTATGTGATAAAGTTGATTTACTTAATGCAACTGATTACTAAGCCAACATAGCCACGTGCATGACAATATCGAGCAAGCACTGCCAGCACCAGAGCGGCCCCCAGCACAATGTCGCTCAGCCCTCGCCTCTTGGGAACACTTCACGTTGCTGAAATCTCTGAGATCAGTATGATAAACTCTACATTGCATACACGCTGAGCCTCGGCAGATCCTTCCAACCGCTCCAAGGGTGCAAGAACAAAGCTTCAGAAGAAGAGATGGCTGTACCACATCCGGCTGAACGTTTCTCACCAATCAGTGTGTTTAGAGAAAGGCGAGAGCCAGTGAGGAGCTCCACTGCCACCCCGAGAGGTCGCCCGGCCCCCCACTCTGCCCGCGTGAAGGGGCTTGGCTAGAAATGTGTGTTAGAGAGGTGTCCGTCTGTCAGACATGCCAGAGAGCCGGAACTTCCACGGTAGATTCCATGCCCCGGCCCTGGACGGGGGCTTTGCTGCTGGACTCTGACATCCCAGGTTGCTGTCCTTCAAAAAGGAGGCTGGGGGAAGGCCAGGCAGTTAAACAGGACCTGTTCGCTCACACCACCAGAGCAGAAACTGTTTCATGTCCTTCAAACTGGGGCCGAGGGCACATGGGTTCAGCAGACACCGCTGTTCCTAAAATCTTTGCTTCTGTGTTTCAAGAGAACAGGCTGGTGTCACCTTAGTTGAGGGAGAAAACTTCTTCCTTGGCACAAGCAGGCTGAGTGGAGTTCTGGTCTCTGTCTCCTCCCTGGCCACTGTCACAAGCCTGCCTACCCGTGCGAGCTCAGGACCTCTAGGACACACTGGAACAGCGGATGCTGGGGGAGCCCATCTGTGTGAGAACTTTGTCCAGCCACTGCAAAGGCCCGTTCAGGTGCAGCTCAATCCAGCAGGGGGTGCTAGTCACTGTCTGTCTCCTGCGAAAACAGGGGTGGCAGGCTTAAATACCCAGAGAAACACTCACCCTAGACAGAACACCCCTTTTTGCTTCGGTGACAGTGCCTGTCCCCAAACTGGCAATACATCCTACCCTGTTAAACGCTGCCCGGAGGTGGTCGGTACCAATCATTTGCTGAACCACCAGGCCAGACTGCTCCAGCCAAGGGAGGGGGAGGGACAGGCAGGGAGGAGGGCCTTAATCCTGTTATCCCTAGTGAACCATTAAAACATTGGAACACACTGAAATGTTTTCAAATTCCTAATTCCTTGAATTTTTCAAGGTAACATATATACATTTCATGCCAAAATTCAAAAAATTCCAATCTTCGGTTGTGTTATGCAGGTAAGGTCCGTTCCAGGGCACCGCAGAGGCCTCCCGGTGAAGGGGCTCACCTCCCTGGCGTGTTCCCTGTCAAGTGGGCACCTGCAGCTCCCCAGGCGCAGACCCCTGGCTGGCCCCAGTGTCCCGCACGCGCGCGCGTTGGCCTAGCAGAGGGCGTCTGTACAGAGCACCAACGCTCCGCATGCCGTGGGCTCCCAGCATGCTAATACACTTCTCATCTGTGGCCTTATTTTGGAAAATCTTACGAGTAGAGCTAGCCATGGAACAATTACTGGAAAAAATCAAGGCACACGACACGTTTCTTTTCCCCAGAGCACCTTGTCTAAGTTCAGGCTGGCTGCTGAGGCGCTGGCTGGCGAGCTCCTGAAGGCCTTTGCTGAGCAAAGGCTATCTATGTGGAGCCCATGCCAGCTGGACACACAGACCTGGGCCCTGGGCCCTGCTTTGGCCTCTTCAGGGACACAGCTGAAACCTCACTCTCCTTGGCCCACGGGCAGGAGGACGAGACCTTTCTGGGAAGGCGCCACGCCTGCCTGTTGGCTGCTGTGCAGCCGCCACGCAGCCATGATGCGGTGGCCCCACAGGACTGGGTACGCGGGCAGTACGTCCTGCACAGCAATGCGGCATCCCCGCAGAAAGGGGTCTGCTGCCACGGGGCCTCTGCACAGCCCTGGGAGCCAGAGGGCCACAGTGCTGCTCCAGGCCAGGGGCCCTGTGCGTCAGTGGGGACGGGAGGTTTGGAGGGGACCGGGCCCTGCTGTCTGGCGAGGAGGGGTGCCTGAGGCCGGCCCCTGGACTACAGCAGAAGAGGGAGAGGAGCAGAGTCCCCTGACTCTCCCCTGGGCTCCGTCTTCAAATATTTCCCCTCCCCGCTAAAATACTAATTTTGTAACCTTTCACTCCCATTCCCTAAGTGACCCAAGCTGGGGCTGAGAGGTCGGTTCAAGTCTTTCTCCCGCCGGACCTCCCAGCCCAGGCTAATCTCTTCAGGGTCATAACATGGTCCTCAGTTCCCCAGGGCTTGGACTGCGAGTACTGCTTACACAGTCACTTCCTGGATGTCAGACTCCAGCGACCAGGGAGCCCCTTTCCCTGGCACCGTGGGGCAGACACAGAAGAACGGGAGCTCAAATACAGTAAAGGGAGGAGGAGGATTTTACAGAGTGAAATCCTCTAATGAGAATCTGACTTTCCATAAGTCATGCTCATCGGGACCTCATTATAAACGGTGGCCCCAGGCCAGCACTGAAATGGTTTGGCCAGGGTACAAAATGACTGCAAAACAAAACAGATTCCAAACATCTGGAAAAGTGGAGAGCTGGGGAGAGTAACTTGCAAGGCGCTGGCTCCCGCTGACGTGTGGGTACCTCTGCGTCTGGCTGCCTGGGAGCTGGGGGCTGGGCAGGGTGTGGACAGGAAAGGACCAGCTTCTCATGACCACCGAGCAGAACAGACAGAACTATGATTATGGCCACGTTTAAAATACTCTGTAGACTCCTGACAAAGTTCTGCACACGTAAACTGTCCTCCTTTGTAAGTACTCAAATCTCCCTCCTCTCTTGATTCTCATCTTTAATACCGCGTAGATCAGTGGTGGTAAACCTATGGCGCATGTGCCGCAGCAGACTGTTCTCTAGGAAAGCGCTTACAGATTCGCCATCATTGTCCCACACGGTTGGGGTCACCACGGTCCCTGAGTCAGGTGGAGCCACAAGCAGAGGGCCCCACTTCCTGGGGAGAGCCGCTGAAAGCCACCTGCCCCAGGTGGAGGGGAGGAAGCAGCAACCTGGAGCGCAGTGCTGGCTCCGCTTTTCCACCACTGAAGGGACAGCAGGCGGCTTCCTTTCCTCCCTAGGCCCCACATCTGAGCAGCGGGGATGATGTCCACGTCCCCACCCAGGGCTGCAGGAGGTCAAAATGGGATGTGTGCGTTGGTGGCACTGAGCGCTAGGAAGCGCGCTCACGCAGGGCTGACAGACTCCGCCTGCCTGCCGGGCCTCCCTCTCATCCATGGCGAGAGACCCGGCCTGCTTATCTCCGAGGAGCGTCAGCTCTGCCGTCCCAAGTTGCCCAGAGTCGGGTCCCAACACTGACCTGTACTCGGCTCCCCAGCCCTTAACAAAGCTCATGCGGATGGTGCACATGCGCGTCAGCTGGTAGACGGCCTCGAAGCCCTGGTTCACAGACTGAGCCAGCAGCGCAGCGAACTCCTGGTTGTTGAAGATCTTCAGGTTGCATCCTACAGACAGAACAAGAACAGTGCTGCTGGAGACAGAGGTGTGGCTGCGGCCCCTGACTGGTAAAGCCATCCTAGGTCTTCCTGGCTTAAACCACGCAGCTCAGGTAGTGTAGGTCACTCCATGCGTCAGCCACAGCCTCCAAACCTAGCACCACTCAAGGGGTGGATGTGCTTGTCCCCTGCTGTGGAGTCTGTCACCGCTTTGTCAGGAGACGCTGTCCACAAGCTCCTCCTTCAACCACAGGAACACAGAAGGTGGACTGTGAACAGGGCCACCAAGGACACGAGCACCGTTGAGAGAGGTGAGCCCGGCGCGGGGCCAGGGGCCTGGGCAAGGCTCCAGCTAGAGAGAGGCCGGGGACCTGTGCTGTGCAGGACGCAGCCGACCACCTGGGCCCAGGACGCTCAGCAGAGAGCGAGGCTTTGCCAAGTATGCCTCATGCGGGGCCAAGAGGGGGAGAGATCTGGGTCACAGTTTGCCCTCTGGGCACAGGCTGGGTCATGGTGACATTCGCAGCAAAGGGAAGGTGTGCCTCTAGTTCTCCAGACAGCAAAAGTAGATGCAGGCACACATAAAAGTTTAAAATAAACCTCGCGTTTGAAGTCCTGCTGTCTGAAAGCCAGGAATGTGTCAATCAGAAACAGAAAGACAAAACACATGCCAGCATAGCACAAGGTGAGCTGAGGAGATCTTAGGAAGGGACCATCCCCAGAGCTCCTCGTCCTGCCATGTGGCTCTGTGCCCGTCACCTGCTCTCTCTGACCTTGCGTCTCCCCTAAAATGTGGGGCTGGCCTCCTAGGATGTCCCAGTTCTGACCTTCTGTGAGCTGGCAACCTCCAGAGCCATGAGGCAGGCCGAGGAGGGAGGGGCAGATGAGGGTGCTGCTGCTTCTGCCGTGCCCTGCGCTGAGCGTGGTGCGGCCCCCAGGACAGCCATCAGCCCCGGGCTCCATGCCGGAGTGAGCACTCACTACCCGAGTCCCTGGGCGCGTGGCATAGCCTCTCTGACCTCTCCCTCTTCAGTGACTTACTAGGAGAGGTGGAGTGACTGGAGAGGATTAGGTGAGATCAGAGACACACACGGACTCTGAATGTGACCACAAGATGCTCGGGCACCAGGAGGCACCGTGAGCACTGCAGGTTTTCTGCACCCTTGAGTATGCCCTGCCCCCAGCCCACATCTCCACAGCCAAATGCTCAGTAAGCGCTGTAGCCGTAATGTGCAGCAGCTGGGGCCAGGTGCACCCTCACCGGTCACCCGGGGCCCCGGGGCTTCGTCTGTGTGAGAAGAGGGCAGCCCTCCACCTAGACTTCAGGAGGAAGCAGCTCCTACTACAGCCCACTGTCCTGAACATTTGGGGCACAGCCAGGCACCCCTGCTTGGGGTCCTGGGTCCATCAGCCTCACTCAGGAAACTCACAGTTCCCCAGGAGAAAGTCAAGGCCTGGGTCCAGCGTGGCTTGAAACATGGCCCCCACGGGCTTCTCGGCCTTGTCTTTGTCACAGTGTCCCTCCGCCCTCAAGGGCTCTACCCTGTCTCCCAGTGCCGCCCCATCCTCTCCAGGAAGCCTTCCCTGACCCCCGGCAGCCGTGCTGCGCTCTCCTCCGTGGGTGCCTGGCGCTCACACGCCGCCCTGCCGTTCCCTTCATCCAGGTCTCAGTCTCACACAGCCCACAGCCCTTGAGATATGTGGGGTAGGCCCCACCCCGCCCTCCAGCACCCGGTACAGACCCTGCGCGCTCTGGGTGGGAGGCGGGAGGAAGGGATGTACAAGGGAAGGAAGCTGCCCTGCTGAGCATCTGCACACCTGGGGAGGCGGGAAGGGCCCCCAGGTCCAGAGCAGACCCACAGACTGCTTCCGGGTGAACGCAGGAAATGGCCCGGCGCGGAACACTGTCACCTCTCCTCCAGGCTGACGGTGCAAACAACAGTGAGGAGAAAAGGTGGGAAAGGGGGTCCTGGCACGGGGGGGGGGCTCACCTGGGGGGATCTTGCAGACGGTGGCAGGGTGCCATCCATAGCGCTGGTTACAGTTGGGAGACTGGACAAAAATAGCGCTGTCGCTGAGGCACTCTGCGAAGACCTCCCCTCCGATGTAGTAGAGCCGCACGCCTCTCCCTAGACAGAGTCAGGTGAGACCGGATCAGGGCGCCAGCGCCCACGCAGTGGCCAGGGCCACCCAGGACGCAAAGGAGGCAGAGCTGCAGGGGCTGCTCCAAGGCCTGCTTCTTAGCCAGTGTCTCCGGCAAGCAGGACCCAGAGCCCAAGCCTGAGACCTGGACGTGGGAATCACGGGCAGCGCCGGGCTTCCACGGGAGGGCAAGTCTATGATGACGTGACAAAGCGCGCACCATGGCCCTCAGTCACGTTTCCAGCCTGGGGCCCAGAAAGCAGGATGGCAACTCCTCCCCCACCTGTCACCACGAGACAGTGGGTGCCTAGTGCCACCCTTTGGCCCCTTATCCACTGCCCCCCCCCCCCGGCTCTGGGGCCCTAGGCATGGGGCGACGGGACCCCTCCACGCGTTCTTCTAGAGTAGCTTGTACGTCTCCATCGTTTACTTTTCCTTCATCTCTTAAATCCACTCCAGATGGGCAGGGATTATTTTTAAATTGGCTCTGCAGTTCCAACAGTTATGCAAACGCTCAGCTCAGTGCTTGGCCAGCGGCTGTCCCCGCCCCTGCACCCTGCAGGAAAGTCTCGCTCCATCCCCCACTCCCCACTCCCGGGAGGAGGCCGAGAGGGCAGAGCTGGTGTGGGGCCATGTAGCACTCGCTCCGCTTCACCTCCATCCCACTACTGTCCTCCCTCAGGGCGCCCGTTTCTCCTGCCCCATCAGGACTTGGGACACGGAGCGGCAAGAGCAGGAAGGACAGCCAGGCCAGGGAAGACCCAGATCCCAGTGAGCACACTGCCCTCAGCCCGGGGCCTCTGAGCCCCTTGTCTTGACTACAAAATTTGCTCTTCAAACAGACCCCTCCTGGGAGGGTCTAGAACAAACCAGCAAGAGCGGAGATGCTCGGGTTCACATGGGCCCGCGTCCCCCTTGCACCCCTGCCCCAGCTCCGCAGGTTGGCCCTGGAGCCCCCCAGCTGACCCTGGGTTCCAGGGTGATGTCTAAGAATATCTGACTGTACTGCCTCCACAGCCGTAAAATAACCCGAACAAACAACGCGACCCACAGTTCAACTTCCTCTGCCCTAACCTGATGCACTGGTCTGCTTCTGTCCTGGGTGTCTGGCTTAGACATTGTAAGATTAGGCAGTGGGCAGCTTTTGTCTTTCTGTCTTTTCTACATGGTCTAGAATGATCACCTAAGAAATTAAAGATTGTTCTTCCAAGAATCACAGCCTACTATTAACCTCCCTGTACTTTAAGGGTGTTTGCATTAAAAACTCATTGTGTCACCTTTCCCAGACTTCCCTGCTGCCTCGAATGAGGAGTTTGGCCGCATGGCTCCAGATGTTGGGAGACAGACCCTCTCTTTGGGTGGGAATGACTGAGCACCCTGAACTCTGCCTGTCTGGCCCCTTGTGTGGGCCGGGGAAGGAGGCCGAGCGCTCTGGGGGCTGCCGCCTTACCGATGTGCCTCCGTGTCAGCTCCACCGCAGCGTTCCTGTTCACATTGGACAGCAGGCCCAGGCAGAAGCGCTCTGAGTTGGAGGGGTCGGTGAAGCCATCCACTGTCATGGACGGCTGTGAGGCATGGAAAGTCTCCCCGACACGCTGGTTCAGCTCATAGTAGGAGATGGAGCACCAGAAGGCCGGCTCGCAGTAGGTGACCGGCTGCAGGTCTGTGGAGAAAGGGCATCTGCTGTTGGGCCCGGGACCCCTTGGTGAGAGGCCTCCCCAGCCTCCCAAAGGTGGGGAAGAACCTGCTGCCCCATGCCTTTCCCTGCATAAAACTTGAGGATGCCAGGGTATCTGTAGGGGCAGTTGGCCAGCCTTGCCTCTGAAGAAATTGAGTTCACTTCCTGTGAGCCCACTAGGGCATCCAGGCCCCAGGCCAAGCCCCTGGACGGACCCACTGTTCCTACCCACCGCATACACAGTCACCCCCTGGCCTCTCCTCCTGGGGAGGTGGGGTCTCCTAATGAGTCATGCTAATCTCTGTCCCCAAAGGGCTTCCAGCACTGGGCTCCCCAGCCTGGCCAAGCTCAGCCCGTGGGGCAGCAGTCCCAGAGCCCACACAACACAGAGGCTACACGGGCAGCAGTGCCCGGTGTGTGCCAGCTACACGCCACACCCCGTTGTGCCACACTTCCCTAGCTGCCAGCCGACAAAGCAAAACTGCCACCTTGTGAGGGGCTTTCCCTGCGGAGAGCTGCAAAAGGCTGAAGTAAGGGTCTCGCTTTCTTATTTCCTGTGACCCCCTGCCCCGCTCTGCCCTCCAGCGCTTGGAGCTCTGCAGCTGCCCAGGTCCTCGATGCCGGGGAGCACACACGCCACCTCCTGCTGCTTCAGTCTGCGGGAGCACTGGGGCGAGGGGCGTCCTGCTCAGGCTTCTGTGTCCATCTTGAACTTCTAGCCTGGGTCACTCACCCCAGCTCTTAAACCTGTGTGGAGCCAGCTGGCTGTCTAGGAGGACTCCCTGAGCTGGTGTCTGACTTCCTGACTGTCCAGCCTGGCCTGCCTCCCTGCTTACGCCCAGGGCACAGAGCTCTGAGAGGGAGGTAAAGGACAGCAGTGCCCAAGTCTCAGCACAGGGACCCTGAAAGGCTGGCCATGGCCAAGAGAAGATCAGAAGCCATACTGCCCACGGGGAAGGCCTGATGCCCCCTGCCACGAGAAGGCCCAGATCTTCCCAGGCCCAGGCACATAGATTCTCCCAAAGGTGAAGAAAGGTCACAGGGAGATGCAGACCAGGGACACCCTGCAGGTCACAGCCTGGAAAAGGGCACTGGGGACCAGGTCACAGGAGGTGGGGGCTCCAATGATACAGTATGGTTAACAGTATCCCTGACCTCCACCGCCAGATGCCAGGGGCATATACCTACTTCCCCTCCCAAGTGGGAACAACAAAAAATGCCACCAGCCAGCACCAGACTCTTCCAAGGAGTAAAACTGCCCATGGCTAAAAACCACTGCCTGGTGGCAGCGCAGCATGGTCACACTCTGAGCTTCAGCTTCTCTGTGGCCTTCGCTTGGGCATGGGACCCTCCTCACCCCGGCACCACCATGGTGCCCTGAGCTACCCGTGGACAGCGCAGGGCATGCACCAGGCAGGCACACAGTGTCCTGTTAGCAGTTGTGCGACCACCACCTCAGGGGGCGGGGGGAGCAAGGCACCCTTGTCCTCTCCTGCAGGGTACGGGCTGCTAGGGACGGGGGGAGGGAGGGTGTTGGGGCACGAGCAGCTGTGGCCTGTGTCCAGGCTCCCGAGGCTGAGCCACGTCAGCTACTTCCCGCTCTGGCTTTGCCAGCGCTCCCACATTCCAGGGAGATAAGCTATATTCAAAACAATGCGGCCACTCAAATGTGAGCTATGCTGCTTTAGAAACTTTAAAAAAAAACCCAAGAAATCCAAGAGCAATCCAGGCATTCAAAGTGGTCAGGCACCCTATTGGGGCTGGGGCTGGGACTACCACAGCCCCGATGGAGGGTATGCTGGCCTTGTGTGTGACCTTCAGGCCACGACCTCCCTCCCCAGCCTCAGTTTCCTAGTCTGTACATGACCTGTATACTGCCAGCCATCTGTGCTTCCGGCGTGGCTTGGCTGGATAAGCAGCTCTGGCTGATTGGGGTGACCCTGGCTCATTCAGCAATGTACAGAGCAGAATGCAATTCTCACCCTAAAATCATAAAGCCCTATCCAGAATCTCTGGGGCTTCATCCAGGCAGGAGAGCAAGTGGGGCTCCCCGGCACGTTGACACATACCAGTCACAACCAGCAGGGCTAGCAGGCCACCCTCTGCAGACCAGCCCGCCAGGACCAGGCTCTAGGGCAGTGTGGCCTGCAAGGAGTCCTGGTCCAAGAGACCCCCCCAGGCAGGTCTGACCCCTTCCAAACACCCCTGAAGCTCAGACACAGCCTGACACATCACAAGGAAGATGCCTGCTTGGGGGGACAGTGGAGGTCCACTAGCGGGACGTGAGGCCTGCCTTTTCCAAGCATGCTTCGGGCCCAGCTCCCTGGGGTGGGAAGGAGGCCAAGCCAGAGCAGCGTCCCTGCCAGGTGCTCACTCCACTCTGCACACAGTGAAAGGCAGCCCTGCCCGCCATCACCCTGCTTCCCACAGCCCTGGGTAGCTTCCCTGAGGCACTTCTGCAGGAGGAGCTATAGACCAAAAGTGTGGTCGCCATCTCTGGGCTCTCAGTTCAACAACCCTTTTTAAAAAACCGTGCATGTGCTTTCATTTGTCTCCCATCAAAGGCCTCACCTACGTCATGGTGAGTGCAAGAGAAAAAGTCAGGAACCATGAGGTTACAGCTACTAAAAAGAGTACTCAGCTTGGCCCTGAGCTTCCTAGCAGACAAAGCAGAAAGGGAATATAGTAGGCAACATGGCTCTCGTGGGTGAGTACGCAAGGCTTACTAGCACTACCAGAGGAACAAAGCTCGTCCTGGTACTAAATCTTAAATGGAATCTCTCAGTGGGAGGCAGCGGCCCCTCCACCACAGCAATCAAGCAAGGAAATGAGCAGGCCCTGGTTTCAAGAGTTTGCCAACAAATGCAGAAGCAGTTTTACACAGGGACGTGAAGGCATGCCCACCACAGGCTCCTCTAGGAGGACGGCTGTGAGGGTTCGGGGCCGGGCTTAGGCCTCTGCACACCTGGAGTGGCAGACAATGACGAGCCAAGACCTTGCCCGCCACCACCCCGCTCCCACCAGACTGCCGAGTAGGGCTCACTGCTTCCCAGAACAGAGGTGCCAGAGGCCAGGGAACCTCCGGCCCGGTCCCGGCCTCCCCCAGGTGTCGTTGGCCGGACCTGCCAAGTGGCACGGGGCACTCTGTTCTGGGCTGGCTCCACACCCACCCGGCACCTTGGCTGACTTCAGTTATGAGCGCTGTTCCAAACTGGCATGGACTTTCTGTTTTGTTTAAGGAAAAGAAAACAGAGTAAGACCCAGAAGGCAACACTTGGATGATGAGATGCCTATTAAAAACATGTGCAAAGGACTCAAATCCGGTAAAGGAAAAGGCAAGGAGGCGGGAGGGAGAAGTGACTTTCTGCTCTGCCCCCTCGTCATCATCCCGGCCCCACATCTCTACCATCCCTCCACCAGGACCTCCCCTCCCCCGGCATCTGCAGGGAGCCACCTCTAAGGCCAGCCTGTGTGACCGCGACACACGCCTCCAGCTCTCAGTCTGGGTGCGGCGCAGCCGCTGTGGCCCCGGCTAATGCCAGCCCATTTCTGAGGACTCCAGCAACAGGTTGTGCAGAGAAAGAACCTTTTTAGCCGGCAAGCAGCCTACTCCCACCAAGGACGGCGGTAAAGTCCAGTCCCCCACTCCCACCGACAGCCAGCGGAGGACTTAGCGTCGTATCATCAGACTGGGGCTCCCCAAGATTTCTGAAGCCTGGAGCCTGAAGTGACCTTAGAAAAGAGCGTGTGTGGCAGCACCGATACCCCTGACATTCAGTCAGGCCTGCGACCGGACCGCTGTGCCCTCCCTAGGGCCGGCAGCCTTCTACCTTCCGGCTGCCACCCTGCCTCCCCGCTGGGCACAGACAAGAGTGTCCAGCCCAAGGCGCTCTGGGAAGGCCGCCCCCCTAAACTCCAGCTCAGTGCCCACCAGGCACTCCCTGGGCCTCCACGGCCGCAACAGCCTGCTCCTGGGACGTCTCACGTACAGCAGCAGACACGTATTCACCCCCTCAAGGTCCCACAGTGACACCTTTCCCCCCTGCACCTGCCTTGTCCTCCCCACCGGCCCCAGCCTGGAGTGGGCAGGAAGTGACAGGAGAAACCAGACGTCCCCCGTTGCTGACCTTTTGGTTTCCGCTAACATCGATTCTTTAAAAGACAGATAAGCTGGGACGCTTCTGCCCTCGAGGCAGAGCTCACCATGTGCCTGGTTGCATCCTGTGGACTGGGACGCCGCGGGAAGCGGCACTGAGGCAGCTGCTCGCTGCTCCGCTGTGCCAACTTGTTTTGCCCTTTCGCCCCGCTGCGGCTCCCAAACCACCCTGTGAAGGCCGCCCTTGAGCTCCCCGCGCCAGCCTCTAGGCCGCCTCCCACGCCTCAGCTCTGCACAGCCACCTGCTGCTGCTGTCCTTCGGACTGCCCCACGCCCTCCTCAGCCTCACCCTCAGCCTCTGTCCTGAGGGCCCAGAGCCCTGGCACTGGCTTCCTCCCACTGGAGCGGGCTGTCCTCTGTACCGGACTCCTCCACTCTCAACGCCGTGGCCGTACCTTCAGGGGAGTCTCCAAAGTGGGCGCCAGGGGTACCCAGGAGTAAGAGGGGTGCCCAGCAGTGGTCTGTCTGCCCGGGGCTGAGGGACAAACAGGCCCCCCCACACACTTGGTCACAAAGCTCCCCTCTCAGAGCCCACTGCAGGAAAGGCCGTGGGCAGCAGTGGTTTCCAACTCGGCCCCTCAGGGCCTGACGCTTCCCGACTTTGTGGCCAATTGGAGATGAAGCTGAGCACAGCTGCTTACTGATAGGGTTGCCTAAGCCCATCCCCCTCCTGCCTCAGTTGGCCAGCCTCAGCGTGGCCCCCAGGAGAGCTGACCAGAGCATCCTGCACACTCAGGACAGCTCTCAAGGGCCCTCCCAGGCCCACTGCCACTTCTCTGAGGGGCGCTGGGGCAGTTCATCTGGGGCCCGGACTGGATCCCCTAACACTGAGAGCCAAACAGGCCTCTCCTCTAACTGGTGGGTGTCGGGGGTGGGGCCTCGGCAACATCTGCATTTATCCCACCTCCCTCAGCAGCAGCTGCCAAAAGGGGTTTGTCCTTCCTCCAGCAATGTCCCCTAGTATCTACATTCCATGCAGTGGAATTAATTCATTCCGTGATTTCATAATTATTAATAAAATAATTATAAAGTTGCCATCAGATGATCCCCCCGCCAAAACCACTACCAACTTTCTTCTGTAGCTCCACTGGGGCCTGATGGCCCTGGGACTCTTATTTCCGCCCCTCGGGGCCCTTTGGCATCATTTTCCCAGCCCCTCCTGACATGCCACCAGCCCTCCACCTGCACGGTCCCTTCTGCCACCTCTGGTCTTCTGAGCCAGGCAGGTGGAGACAGCTGGTCTACCTGGCCCCAGTCTAGATGCCCTGTTGTGGCAGGGTACAGGCTATGACAGAGGATGCCTGAATTTGTCCATTTACTAGGTGCGTGATCTGGGAAGAATACGTCCCCGTCTCCTTGGCTTCCTACTCTGCAAAATGCAAATGGTAGCACTTCCGCCTCATAGAGTTGTCCTAAAGACTCACACTCAGGAAGCCTCTGAACAGAACTAAACAGCAAGCCATCAGGAAGCGCCAGGTCGGGAGCTCCCAGGGCTGCACAGGGGGGCTACCTCTGAATGTTAAAATGGGGGTTGAGGACTCATTCAACAGAGGAAGCGAATGCCTCACCCGAGTCCTGGCCCTGACTCGTCAGCTGACTCGTCTTGATGCAGACTTCCCGGCAGAGCTATACTCCGACCAGCCAAGGGGCACCTGCTCTCCAGGGGGCCGGCTCAGGAACGTCCCTGCGCTTAGAAGAAATGACCTCAGAATTCTCACAGACAAGCAGCAGGGTGGGGACCCCACGCCATGAGTCAAAGCTCAAGAGTCACTCCATCAACCCGGACCCCAAGATCTAGACAGCGAGTCCCAGTTAGGGACCAGCCGGGACAACTTTCAGGCTCAGCCCCCGGGTCGGGGAGTCTGCCCCAAGTCTGTTGACCAAACCTGCTCCCTTGGCCTCTGTGGGGGAAAGCGGCCCAGAAAACGGATCTGATGCAGCCCATCTCAGAGACTAGAGTCCGGTCAGGTTCACGATACCCGCCTTTCATGTCTCAAGTGTCACCACAGCTTCTAGCTTTGGTTTGTTTTTAGTAACTCAGTGCTCCCGTATCAGGAACGCGACCTCCCCCTGCGGAGCCCCACACTCACAGAGATGGCCACACAGCGAGGTCACAGCAGGTCTCCTATGTTAGCTTCTCCTCTGCGACCCCCACTCTGAGCAGCCTGCTTTCAAGGGTGTTCAATCATCTCCAGGTGATGCGTTTTACTGACCCACGTCTCAAAACCAAGGGTCACAAAGCCAGTCCAAGCCACTCAGAGCCTCCACACCTGCACTAACACCGGCTTTTCCTGAGCCACTGTGTCCGCTCCAGCAGCAGACCTCAAACAAAACTAAATGCCTCTTCTACAAAATTGCCATCAGTAAGAACAACACAGACATTTCATGCATTTTGAGACACTTGTCAGGCCCCACATGGGAGCCAGGAGGACTTCACAAAGCTTGTTCTACGCTGAGAACCGATGATCCCGGGTGGGTAGAGCCACCCTCAAAACCCTGACCCAGTGACTGACAGACAAGCAGGGGCTGCCGCGGAAATGCGGGGCCAGCCGCAGGCAGACATCACGGATAACTCACGATAAGCAGGGCATTAAAACGAAGTCTCTAATGAAATGAAAACAGCTAAGCAGGGAATTAAATATGGAAACATCCATCAAGTAACAGACGAGAAGACCAGGAAAAGCAGATACATAGGCTGATCCCGAGGATAAAACAAAGATACTTGTATTGGGATTATGGGCACCAGGGCCTTTCCCCAAACTGCTTCTGTGTTGCTGCTTTAGTGAAAATTCAATTATCCTAAGGTGAGACACTCAGACAAAACCCAAGAAAGTATGTCTGAGGCCCACCTGTGAAAGTCTGGCTGGGGCGTGCAGCTGTCAGCAGCTCTGCTCCAAACCACTCTCATGTGCTTGGCTGACCACAGACCTGGGTGTCCAGGGCCAGAGGGCTGGGAATTTTCATTCACTCACGTCTGACACCACCCAGGGGAAACACTAACCCAGCGCACAGCCGCCTCTCCTGTCACCACGGCATTCAAGTTTCCCTGCTGCGGGGTGACCCCAGAATCGCTGTAACCAGAGACCTGATGGGCTGCGCTGGTCAGTGGGAGAGCAGGGCAGCGGGCAGCCTCACCTTCAGGGGACCCTTTCCCACACTCACCACCAGCCGGAGAGGTTCCGGTGCTTCGATACTCACCCAAGTTATTGTGTGCTGGGGACATCGGATTCGGGGAAAGATTCGGAGAACCTGCAAGGTGTGACACAGCAGTGAGGCTTTAAGATGGCGTGGCTCACCATGGACTGAGACCCCGAGTTGCAGGAGAAGGCCTGACCTTGTGCCCTGCCCCGGCCCCACGTTCCCTCCCTGCACCCAGCTTCCCCATGTGTGGAATGGATAGAACAAGATGGTGATGACGGCGACGGTGACAACGGTCTCCGAGGTCTCCCTCATCCTGATGGTCTAGGACCCCGACCAAGGCTGCAGCACAGGGCTCCAGGGAGACTAGGCGGCATCTTCGTCCGAGCTTACACCACCTGTCCCAGTAGCTGTGCCCCAGGAAAACAAGAGGAGTGGGAAGGGCCTCTTCCTGGTTGCGCACAGCCCCGGGCAGCAGAAGCCTGGCTCCCAGCACCTCACCTGCCACCCCTCCCTCTGCTCAGGGACCTTGAAGTACCCATCCCCAGAAACTCAAACCCGCCGTGGAAACCCTGCCAACTCCGCAACCAGACCCAAGCTTCCCGCGTGACACGATGGCACACGCAGGAAAGAGTCCAATGCTACCCAAGTTACACTCTCTGAGCGTCTCTCCACCAGAAGAAAAACAGCATCAGCACTCAAAGAAAGCAGCGGCCCAGATCTTTTTCAAGCCATCATTTTTAGTACGAAATGAGAATACAGCCATCCACTCTGAGCTGCACAGATGAGGCGAGGACACGCATATAAAAATATTCACGCCATGTCTGTCCGTACCGGGCCCTTGAGAAACTTTCGCTTGCTCCTCGATCATGGCCCCTAGGAAGGCTGCGTGGCCGTCGCACTGGTCTGAAAGGGCATGGGTGCCCCTGTGGGAAGACACAGGGCGAACAAGGTGACCTCCGGCCTGAGACACCTCACATCAGGCCTGGCAGGGGCGCCTGAGGAAGAACGGAACCAACAGGACTGTGCTTCCTACCCCTGCGTGGGCTGGCTGGGGGCCACGTGTCTCCCCTTGAGACGGGTCACTAAAGTTCATGACAAGGCCCTGAGACAGGAGGGGAGGGGGCAGTGACAAGCAGGCGGAAAGCGGGGAGGGGAAGGAAGTAAGACCTCCCCTCTGTGTTTATAATACGCAGAGTCAGGCAGGACGCGGAAAGCAGGGTGAAGAGAAACCCCACAGCTGGAGAGACGCTGCTTAGCTGGCCCTGCCCCATGCCAGCCGCAAACAGCTGCAAGCTTGCAGGGGTCACTTGGCACGGAACACAGGAAGGTCCCCAGTGCATCGCAGCTGCATCCACACTGCCAGCTGCTGGGGTGGGGAGAGAGCAGTGTCAGGGGATGTATTCAACCCAGAAGTGCCACTGCACCCATACAAGATTTTAGCGACTATGTCCGCATTGTGTATGTGAGCCTGCTTCTCTGAGTGACAGCCAGCCTGACTGCCTGCCTGCCTTCTGGAATTGCAGTCTGTTTTGGGCTGTGCACAAGGGCAGGTGGCTCTGCAGCCCAGCAGCCCGCTGCACACGAGCATGCCCACTGTCACCAAGCCTATCACCAGGATGCGATGTCCACATGGCTCCCTCCTCTTTGCCCAGCCAAAAAACATGCTCATGTGACAGCTGAGGCTCTGTTCAGGCTGCTGCTGCAGACCCAGTCTGGTCCTGTAACAACTGACGTAGAGAACATCTGGGGCTGTGGTGAGCGCGCGCCAGGCCGGAGGCTTCCTGCTAGGGGCACACTGATCTCATGTGGCACCATACAAAGACAGCTGTTTTCTGGCTGCCCACCCGCTGGTAGCAAAGACCTGCTCTCCATCCAAGCTCTCTGCAGCCTACCCTCTGTCCCCTGCCACTAGCATCTCACCCAGCACCACACCAGTTCTAGGCCTGCGCTGGCCTCCCACAAACCACGGGCTCAACAAGTGGAATTCCTGCCACACCAGATGCCCCATGTGACAGATCCCCAGGACAGTGTGTCCAGCCTCACTGAGCAGCCTGGCCTGGACATCCCTGGACTCTGGCCACACCAGGCTCTCTGCCCAGCCCCCACAACTCTGCCCGGCACCCTCTGCCCACCCCACTGGCTTCTGGGCCATCACCTACATGTCACCAAGACTCAACTCAGGAAAAGTCTACACTGCAATGTACAGTGCCTCCCAACCTCACTCAGGTTAAGTGGCCGCCTGCCACCCTGCATTGTCTTCCAACAGGGCGCAGGAAGACAGCACAGCAACTGCAAGCTGTCTGGGGGCCCGGCACCCCGCACAGCGTGGTTGCTCTGGTCACTGGGGAGACTGGACAGAATGGGAAGACACGCAAGGCAGGGACAGGGCAGGGACCACCGCTCAGTGGGACCAGCGAGCACCTCGCTGACTGACCTGCATCCATGCTATGGTTCATTTGGTGGTCGCTGGTTTCTCCATCTTCGCTCAGGTAGCCGGGGGGCGGGGTCTCTGGGAAGCAGAAGACAGGTGGCTGTGAGAAGCCTGCGTGGTGCAGCCCTGCGACACCTTTTACGACGGCAGCACATCCAGGATGGGGCACTACAGGGTCCCCAGGCCTTGGGTTGCCACCTGAGACTTCTGGGGCCCCAGCTGCTTCCAAGTCTGAAGCAACTGTCCTGAGGGGCCGCAGAGCTGCTGCAGGCCGACCTCCCCTGCCCTGCCAGGGCAGGCAGACCCCTCGGCCTCCAGAGGGGCTCCGGACTCTGCCTTGCCCACCGTAGGGCAAGCCCGCCCTGGGCCCCGCTCCTCCTGCACAGACCCACTGTACTGTGTCATTTGCCATCTCTAGGGAAGGTGGCTTAGCACCCCAGCAAGCACGCAATTCCATGATGGCAGAGGCTGTGTGATCCGCTTCCTGGAATATCCTCCCCACCCCATCTGGACTTGGCCCTCCAAGGCCAGCCCTGTGAACAGCAAGTGACAACCAACCCCCACGGCAACCTGCATGGGGCTGGGATAGCCGGGCAGGGTGCTCATAAAAGTTCTGCCCCACACATGCAGGTCCCAAGCACATAGGCCACGGCCACCCCAGCCTGCACACTAAGCCAGGGCAAAAGCCACATCTCAATTAGAAGGCTCTGGGACAAAGAGCCAGGTCACTGCCACAGCAGGCATAGGCTGAGATGATGGCCCCAGGGTGGCTGAGCACCTCCAGACACCAGTGCATGTGATTCACACTTTATCTGCATATAAATGAGGGGCTTCCAGAAACTTTTGCAGTCCTCTGCAGGGTGCCAGACTCTCCCCCAAGAGAGAAAGCTCAAAGTGGTCTCAACTCCCATCCAGGCTGTCATCTGTGCCCAGATCAGAGGCCCCAGGTCCTGGAGAGTCCGACCAGTCTCCCAGCCTGAACACCAGCCCCACCGCTATGAGGGTGAGGCCAGAGAGTGACATAGTGCTGCTATTTCCACTTCCAAAATAAATGACTGCACTGGGACCACGCTGGGGCCGGGCGGAAGGATCACGCTGCTCCTCCACGCCAAGCACAGCATCATTAGCCAGCGGGGAGCTGAGGCCACAGGTCCTTTTCCCACGGGGACACGGGCTGAGTTGGCACCTCGGGGCCAGCACAGTGCAGAGGGGGCAGAGTGCAGAGTACCTGGAATATTGCTCTGGGGCTCAATGCCGGCGGGGAAGTTAGTGTTCTCGGGGATGGAATGGGTGTAGTCCTCCAGCGGGGGGAACTCAGCCGGGATCTCTGTGTGCCGCGGCACCAACACAGGAGGTAGGACTGCAGCGGCGAGAGGGCAGAGGCAGCTCAGTGTCGAGGCCGGGCTGACGGCAAAGCCCATGCACTCCGCAGACCCCCGGGAGGCATACCTGGTGTCTCCACCCTCTGGTAGTGGTAAGGGTTCACGCACACCTCGTCCTTTTTCATGTTGAAGGCGAATTCACACAGCTCCATGGCCCGCAGCTCGTGGTGGCTGTGCAGGTCGGGCCATCGCCACAGGCGGCAGTAGATGACATGGGGGAGCCCTTTCCGATGGGACACCTGCAGGCGACCATCCAGGGACCTGCCAGGACGGGGAGGGCAGAGAGAGACAGCAGAGAGAGTTTGGCTGCTGGAAGCTCCTGAAGGATCTGCTGGCTGGCATGGGGCCCTGCCTTGTTCCCAGCCACAGAGCTCCTACACCGAGCTGGAAGGGACCACAGAAGAGCCAAGCAGGCCAGCTGTGGAAGGCTGAGGCCCTCAACAGCCCGCACAGCGGGCCTGTGAGGGTCAGGCCTCATGAGGACTCTGGCTGCAATGATTCCGGGGTGCAGCCTAGGGAGAGGGGTGCTCAGGAATTAGGGGTCCTAAGAGGCACAACCAGGATCCACCACAGTTTTCCTAATTGCTGAGCGGAGATATCTGCTAGCTGTCCCTCAGTGTCCCCTTAAGACCAAGGACAACCACGGGTCTGGTGAAAAGAATTTGTGGGCCCTCTGCAAGGGAGGGACCCCCAGACGCAACCAAAAGCACGAGCCAGGAAGACAGAGGGGGCCACTTGGCGTTCCCAAACCACTGTTGTGGGAGCAGGGAGGACAGGAAGGTCAGCACTGGGCCGGGTCATGGGTCACAGGGACAGACCTGGAGCTGCTGACTAAGGGCCTGTGGAAGGTTGTAATTAGCTCCCTTCTGTGGAGCTGGCGACCAAGGAACCCCTCCAGCTGAAAACAGTAATTAAGGCAGAGTCAGAGAGGACGGTCTGGGTCTTTTCGCCAGGTACAGGAGAAAGCCTGGCAGATGTGGGATCCTAAGACCTGGGGTCAAGATGTGGTTCACTTCTCCTCACTGCGAGACCCTGGGCAAAGCATGAGGAACCCAGGGCCCTCCATTGCCTGGTCTAGAAATGAGGGACATTGCCCTGGCCTCACAAAGCTTAGTTTCCCTTTGAAAGTTCTTTGCAAAGCACCAACCACTGAACATTACTGCCTGTTCTCCATCACCATAGCCACCTGGCCTAGATCCTGAGCTGCGGCTGGGCAGGCAAGAAAGGGAGAGTGGGAAGTGGTGAGCTGGATGAGAGTCACACAGCTGCTGTCAACCCTGCAAAGCCACCAGGTGCCCACAGATCAAGGAAGTGGGCACAACTGCTCTTCACGGTTTGACACAAGCCCCAGCCAGAGCCCAGTAGGTAGCTGAACCTCACAGAGGCCGTGAACAGCCACATACACATAGGTGACTCAGGTTCAACGAGATGACAGTGTAATGAAGAAAAGGTCATCTTTCTACAAGGTGCTAGAAAACCCAGTAGCTACACACAAGAAAAACGAACTTCAACTTACACCTTCCACCCAGATGAGAAAAGTTGACCAAAGAGCACCAGAGCGAAATGCTTAAAATGGTAAAACTGCTAGCAGAAGACCCTGAGAATATCTTGGTGATTTGGGGCACCAAAAGCACAATCTGAAAAAACAAAAGTTTCCATACTGGTCATCAAAATCTAAACTCCTAATCTTGGACAGGCACTGTCGAAAAATAAAAAGATGACAAGCTAGAAGATGATATTCAGAAATCCTGTATGTGGTGAGGGACCTCCAAAAACTCAGTATTAAGAATCCAATTTTAAAACAGCAAGTAATGATCTGAACAGATGCTACCCCAAAATCACAAAAGTGGTAAATCTACACACGAAAGATATCACCAGTCTTCTGAGAAGGACAAATTAAAGCTACAGTGAGATTCCACACATAGTCACAAGAAGAGCTGAAAGCAACACGATGTGCTGGAGGCAAGGGTGTGTGGCCCCTGGGACGCTCACCTGCTGCTGGTGGGAACATTAAAACAGTCCGGCCACTGTACTTCAGAGAACAGTTCCCAGAGCTTCTTAGAATGGTCATTGTCAAGAAATCAAATAACAAGTGCTGGTGAGGCTATGGTGGCAAAAGGAACCCTTCGACATTGTTGGTGGGAATGTAAACTTAGTACCTATGGAAATCAGTATGGAGAGTCCTCAAAAGCACAACACTAGAAATCCCACCTGACCTAGCTATTTCCCTTCTAGATAGCTTCCTGATAGAGTGACAGGATAGTACAGAGATCCAGGCACACCCAACTCCTAACAGCGAAATCATGGAAGCAGATGCTATGTTCATTAACAGACGAATGAATGAAGAAAAGGTGGTATTTATACACAATGGAGTAGTACTCTGCTGTAAAGAAGTAAAAGCTTGAGTCATATACCTTCCTACCATAAGT
This sequence comes from Dinomys branickii, assembly GCA_004027595.1. Taxonomy (NCBI): domain Eukaryota; kingdom Metazoa; phylum Chordata; class Mammalia; order Rodentia; family Dinomyidae; genus Dinomys; species Dinomys branickii. The sequence continues at coordinate 127,566 of PVLD010001099.1, read as the reverse complement.
TAAGTAGGACAAATAAAACACACACGCTCTAAACTACACATGGTTTCTCTTATACGTAAAACCCAAATTATAGATAAAGAGCAAAATACAGATAACAGGAAATAGAGAGAAAGATCTTTCTCAAAGGGGAAGGGAATACAGAAATGAGGAAATGGATGGGAAAAAAAAAGGAATTAGGTTGTGTTCTCTGTGTGTATCAACTCCACAAAAGCAAAGTGAACATTATATATGACAAACAGGTACTAATAAAAAAATGTTACAAGCAACCCCCCAACACAGCCCCTGTCCCCCTTCTAAGCACTTGCAGAGAATCGAAAGCATACATGTAAGATACCCGTGTACAAATAGACACACACGGGGCAAACCCATTCCCAGGGACTCTGCCTGCAAACCAGGACGAACAGATCATCGACACAAGCAGCGCTGGGGTTGGATCCAAAAATAATTACACTGAGTGAAAGAAGTCAGACCTAATCCTGTTTGTGTGAAATTATGGAGTACTATAAAGTACAAAAAAAAAAAAGCAAGCTAATCCCTAGTGACAGAAAGCAGTTTCAGGGGAGGCTACAGGGGGTGCAGGAGATGAGCAAAGGCCTGTGGAAACTACAGAGGCAAAGGTTGTTTGTGATCCTGGCTGTAGGCGTGGTTTTATAGGGGTGGACACACGTCAGAACTCATCAAATTACACACTTTAAATGTGTGCAGCTTATTGGTAAACCCTTATCACCATTTTTTTTTCAAAGTTTAAAAAACAGGTAAGAGCTTTGGCCTTGGGTAAACCTGGATATAAATCCTGACTCTGTGCTCGATATCTGAACTTGAGAGTCACTTCCAGTCTTTCATTTCTTCATCTGAAACAGGTTCCTTCACCGGCCCACTCTGAGGACTAAGCAATGCTCCTGCCAGAAGCCCTCAGCACACAGCGGCGGCACAATCAACAGCAGTGCCCACTACTGTCCTGACCGCTGCACAGCCATGATGGCCTCACTGGTATGATGGGGTCTGGCACAGGAAGGTCTGCAGTAGGTGCTCAGAGACACCTGTCCCTTTCCCGCTCTGCTGAGCTGGGGGAGCCCCTTGGGGGTCGGAAATGAGGCCACAGGTTTGTTTAGTTTTTTTTTTTTTGTCTTTTTGAGACAGGGTCTCCATGTATAGTTTAGGCTGGCCTTGAGCTCACTTTGTAGCCTAGGCAGGTCTCGAACTCGCAATGATCCTCCTGCCTCAGCCTCCCGAGTGCTGGGATTATAGATGTGTGCTACCACGCCCGGCTCACGGGTCTGCTTTGAACTTTCACAAGGCTTTTCTGCCCAGGTCTTACACCATCCCCATCCCCATGCTGTGGGGCTGATCAAGCAATTCCCCTAATGGCACCACCTCACTGCGTCCACAGACATCCAAGAGGCAAAGCTCAGTCCTAGGGTCACACAGGATCCCGATGACAGGGAGATGGATGGGCACACTCCGGCTGTCCAACTCGCAAGCACATGGCCGCCAGGCTGACTTGGCAGGCTTCGCCAGAAGTCATCTGGTCCATGCCATAAAATTCCCAAACTCCTGACAAGAAGAGCGTCTCATTCATTTACTTCTGCGTCAGCGACTACTGCTGGCTCAGAGTCCAGGCTGCCCAGGGCCCAGAGCCCTGGTCCTGGTCCTTCTTTGCCTTTCTGTTCCATTTGAAACGTGCACCAATGCTTGCTAAAATAGCAATGGTGAGCTGCTATTGGATTTCATAAGAGCTGGTGTGTCCGGAACACATACTCCCAAGCGTCACAGGACAGTGGGCCCGTGAAGTAAATCCAACAAACAGGGCTTAATTCTGAGCCGATGTTACCATTAATGTGCTTAGTGCCAACAAAGGGTCTGTCTCCAACCTCCTCTTCCCTCCACGTCAGCCTCCACCTGGCCCCAGAGTGGCTGCCGGCGCACAGAGCAGAGTCCCAGGAAGCTGGCCAGCTCCGCCTGGTGCAGGGCTGAGATCTCTGCCCACACCCACTGGCTTCCTGAGACCCCCAAAAGGCTTTCTCCAGCTCCTTTGACAGAAGGCTTTAATCTTTAAATATATTCTTCACTAGCCAAACAATTTCCGGTGGCAGGAAATTAGGTTTCCTCCCACTGGCTCCAAGGAGGACCTGTAAAGTGTCCCAAAATGGTGGTGGGAGCCAGAGCCAAGGACACAGTAGGGCCGTGCCAGGGTCCACTGCAAAGGCGGAGCCTGCCAGGATGCACCCCAGTAAGAGAGGCCATGCGTGGGACCCACCTCAGCCAAAAGCCTCTCCTGTCCTCGGTGCCAGTGATCAGCCATCCACAGCCATGGTGGGGAACAGCTCAGGGGTGGAGGTACAACTTCCAGAAACACGTCCGGTTTACTCAGCGTAAATTCTGGGCCAGGCACAGCTACAGTGGGATGATACAGAACTCAAACTGACTCCCTTGGCCAGTGGAGCATGAGGAGAACTGAGCATCACCGGAGACTTTCTCCTGCTGCCTTGCACCTCTGCCAAAATCACAGGATGTCCAGGCAGGTGCTGCCCTCAGCCTGCACAAGGATCTAAGCCCGGGGAGCCACAGAGCAAGGGCAGGCATGAGCAACCTCTAGTCGAGGCTGGGTCTTTGGCATGGCTGTTACCCAATACTCCTAATACAGACTCCACTAAACTGGTCATCGTTATCTCTGCATACTAATTGGGAAACAGGGCATCTGAGAGGTTAAACCGACTTTCCTACAGCCCAGAGTTAATGTGCAATGAAGCCAGCCCGTGTGACTCACAGCCTGTGAACCTCTGAACAGGGCACGCCCCCATTGCTAACCTCAACTGCATTACCAGACAAGACCGGGCCAGTTCAAAGGGATTAGTTTTTATTTATAGAGAACAACCTACCTGTCAGCTTTTGGCATCAACTTGCTTAAAATGTGACCTTATCCCAAATACTCATCTCAAGTTGAAGTGGCCCAGGCAGCATGTTCATAACTCAGAAACCAACCCGCCAGCATCCATTTCATTGTGATTCACTCTGTATCTTTCCACACTCCCCCCAACGTCTGCTATGCTAGGAAACGTTATCTCCGAGCCTTGCTTTGCCAGTACGTGCCACGAACCCGCACTCACCGCACGCATACACAACCAGCTGGTGCCCACGCGGCCCTCCGCCGTGCCCGCCCGCCTGCCCCCGTCGCTGTCACTGCAGGCGGGCTGCTCGGTCTGCTATCTCTGGATTTGTTCAGCTCCAATAAGGTCTTCTTCACATTTTTTAAGAGTTTCGCATTATGTATAGGTTTTGTTTTTGCTTTCTGGTTCAAAGAAAAAACCCAGGCTTGAGTGACTTGAGTCTGGGTTTGGCGCTCACTGCACAGAGCTTCCAGGCAGGCAGAGAAAATTCGGGTGATTGATAAGCCCCTTACACTGGTCGCTTTGGGCCTGTGAGTTCTTGACATTCCCCGAGATCCCTCCTGACAATCTCAGAACCTGCCTGAAGCCCAGGCAGCCCCAGGACAGCTGCTCCAGGGAGCAGAACTAGGAAACGTTGCCTGCTGGGAGGCACGCGTGATGTGGGGTTCACAATGTCCATTCCCTTGGGAAGCACAGAGCATCCTTTATTCCAGGCCAGGAGTTACTCAACAGGGGTCGAGTCCCCCAGCTGCAGGTGACAAACCATAGGAGCCAGGTGTTCAAAGAATGAAGTGTGTGGGCGAGATGACACAGTGTGTCCCCAAAACCCCACCGCACAGAACCGCACTGCAGCGTGGAACCCGAGGAGCCCTGTGAGGTTCCAGCCCACCCCTCCCCCCTCGGTGAGGCAGGAGATTGGCACACCGAGCACCTGCCCAATGTTGGGATGACAAACGCTACTTTTTTGTTGTTCTATAAAGTAACTTTCTGAAGTTGTAAATTCTACCAAAGTAAAAAGTTACTAAAAAACAAACAAACAAAAAAAGAAATCGGGGCCAGGAGAAGAGGAATGCGTGGTAAGGCATTTATCTAGCAAGCAAAAAAAGAAAGAAAGAAAACAACAAACCAGGCCGAACACTGCATATAGCGGTCACTTCGAAAGCTTGTAACTTGTTATTTCAACTCCTTCCCCAGCTTAACATTCTTCTCCTTTGGCGTCACACAGAAAAAAACCCGAGGAAGGTGACCGAGGTCACGCTGTGAGCTCTCCCCCCCGGTGACCACACACCCAGCTTAGCTCCAGTTTCCCAAGCGCTCTCCGTAGCCCTGGAAGTCTACGCGGGGCATGTTTTTAACATCCCAGCTCCACTCCGCCACACGGAGCTGCAAACAGGATTTCGCAACCCTAGACGCTTCCCACTCCAGTGTGTCCACCAAGGACAGCCCCGTTTCCATCGGAACATGCACGTGGACAGTGCCAAGAGCTTTGGCCTTGAGCACTGGGGAAAACCAGGCGACGACACACACTCTGAGGTCCCCTCACCGCCATCCGGCCAGCAGCTAACACCACCTCTATTTCTCCCTGCAGTTTCTCCGGAGCAGCAGGCTCAGGACCTCAGCAAGCGCCCCTGGCAGATGGGGTGCCGAGCGGGAATCCCAGAGGTCCCAGGGGGACCCTTGGTTGGAGGAAGGAGGCCCAGAACCCATGCACTTGCCCTGTCGGGAGGGCTGGTGCCCACTGGAAACTCGCCAAGGTCATCTGGCCCTCGGGGCACCTCACCTCCCAGGGTCAGCGCCAGGACGCTCAGAAAGGGAGGCCTCGGGTCAATGGAGAACAAACACTCTGCCTGACTGTGTCCTGTCTCCTGAACGGCACAGGACACCCAGAACTTTTGTTTCCAGCTTGAGTGACTGGAAACCCGGAGTTTCTTTCCCTTGGCACAAGTGCTGCCGGGGTCAGGTCATTCATTCAGCGGAGGCTGGAGGTGCGCCACCGAGACCCCCAGCGCAGGCACTGGCCCAGTGCTTCTCGTGCATAACTACACGGGAGACGGGGACCCAGCAGGAAAGGGGTCTCCGCACTTCCATCTCACAGAGGGAATATTCCCATGGTGTCAGACAACTTCCCCAGAGTCGCCCAGAAAAGCAAGAAGCAGTGCCTAGCCTGAACCTGGGTGTCACACTCCAAGGCCAGTTCTCTGTCACGGCAAACTGTGAATGAGCAGAGGGTGCCCTTTAGCGCAGATGAAACAGTCACCCTGCTTAAACCCAGAGGAGGGGGTTGGGGGAGGGAGAGAGGAAGAAGAGGAGGAAGCAAAAGAAGAGGAGAAAGAGGAGGGGAAGGGGGAGAGGAGCTCATTAGAGACCTTTCCATTCACCGGCTTCGGTTCTTCACAGGCTGTTTTCCCTCCAAGCACATGGACGGAGGGTGCTTTTTCTCAAGAGTCGCAGGGTCACAGAGCCCTCAAGTCACCAACAGAGGCTGTAAAGGACTGGCCTGACCCCTCTTACTGCAGCGCACAGGAAAGTCACAAGGTTCTGTGCACAGAGCCTCCTGAACGGCCATTTCGCCCTCCTGGGAAACCGCTGCTTACATGCACTCGGAGCAGGCCTCATCCCAAAGACTGTTTATCCATCTTTACGCGATCTCTCATGAAATGCTCAGGATCCACACAGCCCTCGGCCACCTTCTCATGGGCCGAAGGCAAGAAACACGTTTCGCGTTTAACCCCAACTTTTCCTTCAACACTGACCCCTGAAGCTGATCTCATATAACAGAGGAGTAGAAACCGAGTCACCACGCTGGCGCGCTGAGAGGCCACCTCTCCGCGCAGGCTGGGAGAGGCTCGTGGGCCCGGCGCCCACAGACCCCGCTTTCAAACCACAGGTCCATCTGCCTGGTCCATTTCAGGGAGAACATAAAATACAAAGCTGAAGCCCACGGGACAAAAGGATTCCTTCTTCCTCTCACCACATGATGCTCCACTCAAAGGAAACAAAAATAAGGCAGGAAAACATTTACCAGCCTTGAAAGACTAACCTTAGAGGCAAAAGTAAAAAGAAGGGAGAAGCAGGCAGCTCGTTCCCTCCTCCTGAGCCCGCTTCTCTGCAGAAGAGAGAGCAGGCGCCTCGGCAGCACGGGGGGTGGGGGTGGGGTGCAAATGCCCATCTCAAGCTTTCCCAAGGAAAGATAGGAAAATATATCTTTGTTCTCTTAGACGAATGAGAGCAGGGTATGGAAAAGCCTCCCCCACAGCGGCAACTTCTCAAGTCTTATCTGCCGCGGTTCATTATTAGCTCAGGTCACAAAACACACCATTCTTATTACAGGGCACTCAGCCACTCTGTTTCTTACTTTCCTCTGCAGAGCGGAGTCTCCTCTCTGCCTTTCCGCAGGCAGGTGGCACATGTGGGGCTAGGCTCCGCCTCCTTCTTTTCCCAGGGTCAACTCTCACGGCCTTCCAGGGCAAGGCAGGTGGAACCGGGCAACGAGGGGGTGACCGGCTGCCTTGTTCGACAAAACAGATCGCAGTTTCCAAAGACTCAGAGAAAAAGCAGACGGGAGAGCGTGACCGGGGAGCTGGGGGCGGGAGGTTCCACGTGAATCGTACAGTTTTGATTTCCTTGGTGATGACTCACCGGGCCGAGAGCTAGCACAGTGTCCCAAATGCCACCCGTGCAGTGTGTCAAGCCGTGTAGCGTGTCACCGGTGTGACCAGGGATACTCAAGCTGGGGCAGGAGTTGGAGCTTGGGCCAAGGCCTGGCCTCTTCCTTCACCACACTCCTAGTGAGGTCTACATCTCCAGCCCTCACTTCCGGCTTTTAAGAGACCCCACAACTTACAGGCTTCTCAAACCCCCCAGAGGCCAAGCGCAGGGGAGCGGAAGTTGCGTGTGTGCGCATGTGCGTGTGCATGCGTGTGAGACCACTGCTAGGAAAGTCAGTTTAAGGACCATGGAGTATACAAATAATCTGTGTTTGTGGATGACACAGTCTGGGCGGGACAACCCTGGTTGTCACCCCACCAACACACTCCTTCCTCCCAGCGCACAGCCTCGCCAGCCTGCAGAAGCAATTTGCATTCATTTGTCAGCAAACAGCGGGTGTCCCGTATATCCCGGCACCACTGACCAGGTCAGTCACACGGCCGTGTGGCATTCAATCCTCTCCATCTCCATCCTCCTGTGCTTCAGCAAGAGGCTCTGGTTCACTGGGGGCAACTTTACCAAGACGGCAAAAATCCCTCTGGGGAGAAAGGCAGGAACTCCAACAGGGCACACGGGAAGGCTTCCCATGACACAGGCAGGTACCTACAGAGCAAGGCTTGCCAGAGCCCCGACACTACCCTTGCCCATGCTGGCTCTTGGCCAGAAGCTGCATCCCTGAAGAGCAACAACCACGAGAATGGGAAGGAGGCCGCTCTTTCCCTCAGCCCCAGACACTCACAACCGTCTCACGCATTCAGCCACCCACACCCACCCTGGGCCTGCCCACCACCAAATAATATTCCACAGCCGCAGCGCCAGGTGGCTCTGCCTGCAAGCTCCATCCGCCCTCTCTCTGCGGAGTCCTACGGGCCCTACCGGCCCCACCATTTAGCACCAAAGGCCTGCTGTGATTATGGAACTAACTCCTGTGATTCCGGCTTCCCAGCCCAGTGGGGCCAGGATCCTCCAGAGACCCAGCTTAACACACTGAAAGAAGCAGGTGAAGCTGGCTCCACTCCACAGGCCCCAGAAGATGCAGGAAAGGGACAGAGGCCAACCAAGAAGCTGAGCCTGGTGGCAAAGCGACTCACAGGCACACATCATAGCCAGAAGCCCAATGCCAGGGATCGGCCAGTGCGAGGGCCAGTTAGTGCAGGAAGTGAGAAAATGCCTTTGAATGTGGAAGCTCCGCCGTGGCACCTGCTGTGCCAGACAGACCACGTCCCCCGTGGCTAAGGCCACAGGGAGACATCAGTACCACACGACCTCTGCTTGACAAACATTAGTCACCTGGAGACTTTTATCAGCTGGGTCTGCCAGCTGAGAACGCATGCAGACCTGCAGGCCCATCACGGTCCTCGCTGTGCCCAGGACCAGGTGGCTCAGCAGGCACGGCTGTCTCATGTACAAATGACAGTCCCACCTGGTCTCTCACGTCGCCTTCCCTCCTGGGACCTTCTAACCTTCTTTGGCCTGGGACAGACAGGTGTCCGTGCCCGTGCGCCCCACCCCTCACTGCCTGCCCGCACACCTGGGACATCCACAGCGCCACGGCCAATGAGTGCAACGGCAGAGGGTGGTGGCGGCTGGGTACCCTCAGAGAGGGCAAGACGGGCCTTCAGGGCTCTGACTCCTTCTGCAGGTGAGGAACACAAAACTCCAAGCCCCCAGCAAGACCACCAAAACAGTAGCAGTCAGCTGGCACGCAAAAGACCCAGGACGCCTTCCTGGAAGGAGGTGGCTTCACGCTGGAGGGAGGACAGAGGTACAGCATGGCGGAGCTCAAATCAGAGGCTGTGAATGGAGGGTGCAGGTCCCTGATACACTCTGTGGCCAAAGCTGGTGACACAAGTCACACCGGGGGCCCAGGAAGGGACAGTGTTTCCCCAAGGGTCCTCCTGAGTGAACTGCAGAGCTTTGTCCTACATCAGGGTCCTGTGGTCCCAACGCCATCAATGGCCCCAGATGGAAAGCCCAGCTGTGTCGCAGTTGCAAGAATAAGTGAGGGTCACAGTGCAGGGCACTGCCACCCTCTCGTTGACAGGGTGCGCGCTGTGCGCCAGCACCCCCGCTGCCTGTCATTCAAGGAAACCGCTGCCCAGGCCAGGCTGGAACGCAGCCCAGCTCTCCCGCTCCTGGGCCACAGGGCACAGCCCGCACCATGCTGGGGTAATGGTGGAAACATCAAGCCGGGGCTGGAGGCAGGAAACAAACCACTGCTGCTTGAGCAGCCAGGGAAGGAGAGAGAGCAGTGGCAGCTGGGCCGGGATACCAGTGGCTGGAGGGACTTGGTGGAGGGGCACCGGGGCTCCCCCCTTCCCAAGCACGCCCACAAACCCTGCCTGTCTGTGATCAGGTGTGGCATCACAGCCCAGGGGTAACCTAGCCCCTAAGTCACCCCCACCGCATCCTGCGCTATTTCGCGTGTTCATCCCCTGAACAGGTGGGAGGAGAGACGGGGAGGGCGCCCTCGTATCCAAGCACTGACTGACTGTCCCCACACCGCTGAAGCCTCCGCTTACCCTGGTGCCACCAGATAGCCCCCTCCCCACTCCATGCCACTGACCACTGGCTGCACTGTCCAACTTTCAGGGCCAGCTTCTTGCCAGCAACAAGGCTCCAATGGGGAAGATGATCAAGGGCTTTGTGTGGGAGGTCACATCTAGGGAGAGGCACTTACCATGTCATCCCTGCTCCAAAATATTGCCCAGTGGTGGTGCTGAGAAGCCACCCTTGCATTTTAAAGCAGTTCCTGGAACAGGCTGCTGCAAGGTGAGGAGTGAGAATATTCTAGAATGACCATCTGGGACATTGTGTGTGTGTGTGTGTGTGTGTGTGTGTGTGTGTGTGTTTGCATATGCATCTCTGACACAGGCTGAGAGGGTAACAACCCCCTCCATACCTCGGCTCCCCACTTCCTCTGCTGGGCTCCAGGGGGCAATGCCTGGCCCAAGACCCAGTGCTCAGCTAGTTCCCGAGTGTGAGCTGCTCCCGGTGGGGCCTCACGAGCAAGCCAGACCCTGCCTGGAACCCGACTCCTTCCATCCCCTGGAGGGCCACCAAGCCTGCCCAGGGCAGACAGCAGACACTCTGCACACCTCCGACCCCATGCAGTGAAAATGTATGTCCAAAGGAATACTAAACAAGTATTTTTTTCTTTCAAAGCACATGTTGAAAAAAATCTCTCCCTAAGAAACTTACAACACACAAATGTAACAAAATACTCACAAAGCTTTTCAAATTAAAAAAAATTCCCAGAGGTCTGCATTCCTCCCTTTATCTACATAATGAAATATTACCCAGACATAAAAAAGGAATTTACTACCAAACATGCAAAACTTTGGGTGAATTTGAAAGTATGTGAGGACACAAAAAAATCAGACAAAAGGAATATATATGGTATATTCTAATTTACACACGATTTTAGGAAAAGGAAGCCTCTGCCAGAGAAAACACAGGGAGGGATATGAAAGGCAGGACCACCCGTGTGCGTGGGGGGGCAGAGGTAGAGATGGGGGAGGTGAAGGGGAGACGGACAAGAGCCTCCCGCCAGCCCCGCCCTGGGTACCACTTCCGCAGGAAGCCAGGGAGAAGCCCCACCCACTCAGTGGGGACTTCAGGAAGATAGGACAGGGCCTTGAGGACATCAGTGTGTTGTTATTGGCTCTTCCATAACCCGCTGCCCTCTTAGGGCAAACACAGGCACAGTTTCTGCCACGCACCAACCCCAAGCTGGGTCACAGGTGAATTCCAGTGACCCGCCATTTTTGATCCATTTGCATTTCCCAGCCTTGTACCACAGCTGGAGTCAAACCTGGCTTTAGAGGGGACGACGCAGGAAAAGTACAGGAAGGGGCACAGGTGACAGCAGCTGTCCATTACACCAAGGCTACATCCAGCCAGCCTGGGGGCCCCAGGGGCTGCCGCATTCTTAAGAACCTCCTAATGCACTTTAATTCCAACCTAGGGCGCTCAGGAAGCCTGTGTTTAACTCTCAAATCAAATCATTCTCTTCCCTATCTTACAAAGGGTAAAAAGGAAGCCAGAAAGGGAAGGATTTCACCGCACTGTGAGGGAAGAGTCGCTCCCCTCCCTCTAGTAAAAATCCTGGCACGAGCAGACCATGTAGGGCATCGGGGCAGGAAACCAAATGCTGCTGTCTTAACATTTTATCAGAAAACCTGGCAGCTATAATCCCGGCATTATGGGAAGCTGAGACAGGAGGATCCAAGTTTGATCCCACCCTGCGCAACCTAAGACCCTGTCTCAACATTTCTAAAAAAGGGCCAGGGATGTAGCTCAGTGCAAATCTCTGGATTTCATCCCCAGTACAGAAAAAAAGAAAGAAAGAAAAGGACAGGGGAAAAATAAAGAAAACCAAAGAGATAGAACTGGATGTCATCTGGCCTCTAAGGTTTATATCTTTCCCCCCAGTGAGAGCAAAATGGAGAAATCTGGTTAATAGCCTGCAGGCCCATGTGAAGGAACAGAGACCCCTATCTCTCCTCTTCTCCAAGACGAGCACATCACACAAGAATCACCACACCTGGAACCCTTTCTTGTTTTTGAGACAGGGTCTCACTATGTAGTTGAGCCTAACCTTGACTCACTGTGTAACCCAAACCGGCCTGGAGCTCAAGGTCATCCTCCTGCCTCAGCCTCTTGAGTGCTAGGACTAGTGTGCACCACTACACTGGGATAGGAACTAGTTCGTAAGTTTCTTTCGGTAGCTGCTTCAGATCCAGATCAGCCCAGGCGGGGTCTGAATGCCTCACAACACTAGGGCTCCGGGGTCATCATAGGCACAGAGAGGACAGCCTGCTTTTCCATGGGCCAAGCATCAGCGACAGTTGCTAAGCTCTGACCAAATGCCAAAAAACAGGCAAAGAGAAGGCACATTTTAAAAATTGATATTTCACATTATCCCTGGTCAGCGACCTTCGGCCTGGGGCTTGGATGATTCCTGGATGGAGCTTGCGGGCAGGGGAGATGTGGAATGAAAGTGCTTCGAAACCTCCGCTGGGCTCTGGCAGGGGCTGTTCTTACTGATCTAGACAACAGCAGTTACGACGCCCGGCACAACGGCACACACATCTGAAGCCATCTGAAGCCAGTGGCGGGCCTGACCCAGGAGACGGCGAGGAAACTGCAGGGAGTAAAGGCAGAGCGAGATGCCAGGAGCACCAGTGTCCCCCTCGGAGGACAGGGACAGTACTCACCCCTGCAACTCTCTGAGGACAGCCGGGCACAGGAGTGGCAGCTGGAGGCTCCCTTCCCATAGGCTGCAGGCTCGGGACCCTCTGGCCTCCGGTGGGGGGACTGCTGCCCAGGCAGGCTCAGCCCTGGTGGCCTGCGGGAGGCACAGGGTCCCAGGAACCGAACGGAGCACAGGGCCCTGAGTAACGCCTCTGCCTCACCCACGCAGAGGTTTGCTTTGGGAATGTGGCTTCCCGTCATCCCAAGAATGCGCACTCCACCCAGGGAGAGACAGCCGGAAGAGCTTTCGCAGTCTCTGCCAGCAACTCTGAGAGCCATGGGGAGAGGAGACCGGGGTCCTGCCTGGGGTCCAGGGACTAAGTGTGCCGAGCGGTGGTCACAGGGCAGGAGGGAGGGAACCCACGCCCTCCCCACCCATGGGCTCTCATGTCCCCTGCTACTAAGAGGAAAGCCCTAGAAACACCGCAAGAGCAACTCCAGGGGCGCGGGGCCTGTCTACAAGCCTGTCCCAAACGCTTCAAGAAAGGAGCAAGACAGTCTGCCCCAGGCACGCTGAGCAGATTAGCAGGAAAAACCCGACTCGGGAGAAACTTAACAACCCTGAACAAAACTGGTAATGGCAAAAATTACACTTCTTAAACATTCAGTGGAAATTAAAAACAGACCCAAGGAGCACATGTCTTGGCAGTGTGGGAAAAAAAAAAATTGAAAAATTTACCCGGGAAAAAAAATAATAAGAGTTCATAGAAAAAAAAAATCAACATAAAATAAAACTGAAAGCAGCAGAACCTGCACACAATGAAAGTCGCTGACTTTAAGATGCACAAAGCAACTGCACTGAGGTAACTCGGAGACACACAGGATTTTAACCCAGGAAAATTACACTTGGTTGAAATAGTGATGTACAAGAAAATTCCAGAAGCTAAACTATAATCAGTGCCAACAAGCAAGCAACCAAATAAAAGATAACCAAATTTGGGGGTGAAATGAAGATGGGACAGAAGTGACCCTGAGGTAAATAATTTCAGTTAAAAAAGTAAAAAAGAGCACAACTCCAGGACAGCTTCGAGGCGGTGAACAGAAACAGCTGAGGGATGACAGAGACTTGCAGAGAGACCTTTAGCCACTCAAAATGCCAACAGTGTGAGCTGCTTGGGAACATCCATCTGGGAGGAACAGTAAGAGGAAACACGTCCTGTGCTGCTCCACCAAAGCGGTCACATGTGAAACTAGGCAGAGCCACACCAGCAGTCTGAGGCGTCCTGGATGCCCAGTGTCACTGGAGATGCCCATGCCTCTGCGGGACCTGATGAACAGACTTGCTGGGAGGACCACAGGGAGCCTTCTGCCCCAGCCCTGCCCACTGGCCTGACCACGAGAAACATGTCTGGGGTCACAGATCCTTTTGCGAGTGACACTGGTCCACACAGGCTGCTAGGAGCCAGGGACCCCAGCACGCAGGGACCTCCACCCTCTGCCCCAGGGGCTGGGGGAGGAAGTGTCTACAGGGGTAGAGGTTCGGCAAGGAGGGTGGGGATTTAATCTTTACTTCTCCTACCATAATCCTATATTTCTGCAGGGGCCAGGTAAAGAAGGGGACCTCGTGAAATCAGTGCTGTGATCATATATCCATTTTCTAAGACTCATCCTGCCAGGAAGTGCAGCAAAACGGGCAGAAATAAAAGGGAAGAAGATGAGCTAGAAAACTTACATTCAGAGAAGAAAGGACAAGGGCTAAACCATGCTGATGAAAAAGGAAAAGAAAGCATGGTTTTAAGCAGCCTCTCGGAGAATGACTGGGTTGACAAGAGGGCAAGTAATACAAAGGAAACAAAAATTATTCCCAGTTTTCTGTTTAGGCTGCTGGACACATAGTGATTCTATTTATTAGCACAAATACACAGAAGGAAAAATAAATTGGGGGAGTTAAAAAACCCCACTTCCTAACTGCAAAACATGCTCTAAAGCTACAGTAACTAAAACAGTGTGGTACCAGCATAAAGATAGGCATATAGGTTAATGAAAGGACGTACGGAGCCCAAAATGAACCCTTGTATGTATACTGAATGATATTTGATAGGCTGCCAAGTATGGAAGAATCTCTATTGTAAAAGACAGTTTTTTCAACAAGTGGTGCTGGGAAAAATGGATATCCACATGCAAAAAAAAAAAAAAATTAACACTTTACCTAATAGCACATGCAAAAATTAGCACAAAATGGGTCAGACCTAAATGTAAGGCTTAAAACTATAAATATTTTAGAAGATAACATTGAGGAAAAAGTTTTATGACTGGATTTGTCAATGATTTCTTGGTGTGTCACAAACAGATTGGGCAACAAATGACAGACAGTGAACTAAAATTAAAACTTTTCTGCATCAATTTTGTGCATTACCAACACAGGAAAACTGTAACCCATAGAATTAAAGAAAATACTTGCATATTTCATGTCTTACATGGGACTAATATACAGAATATATAGAGAACTCTTAACTCACCAACAAAAAGGCAAACAGCTCCATTTAAATATGAAGACTTCAGTAACTATTTCTCCAAAGATACACAAATGACCAACAATCCCATGAAAAGCTGCTGACCATCATTAGTCACTAAGGAAATGCAAACCAATACAAGGAGATGCCACTCATGCCCATTAGGATGCCCACTGTTTAAAAGTTTGATGTTAAACTGGGCATGATAATCCCAGCACTCGGGAGGCTGAGGCAGGAGGATTGTCTCAAGTTGAAGGCCAGCCTAGGATACATAGTGAGTTCAAGGCCGGTCTGAACTACATTTACAGAAGCTATCTCAAAAAAAAAAAAAAAAAAAAAAGTCTGAGGTTACAAAATGGGTAGGCATTAAAGAAAATCCTGCCGTAGGAGTCAGGGACTCTGGGTCACATTTACTTATACAGAAGTTCCAGATGACTGGGAAAGTCAAGATGGCATAATTGCAAATTTATTTGCAATGAAGCAGGTGCGGATAGAGGTCAAGTTTTAAGTTAAAGGCAATGAATTGATAGCTGAGTATTTTTGCTCTGGTAGCAGCTGGCTTTGTGTGTCTCCCCAGTCTTGGATATTTACACTGCTTCTCCCCTCGCCTGGTCATTGGGCTTGGTTGGTTTCAAACAGATGGCCATGGGGCTGTGTGTTTTTGCACACGATATACTACAAAAGCTAGTCCAGGTCAGACACTCACCAAATTCAACAGCAAAAGGCCGCGGAAAGGGAGGGAGAGGAACAGGAGGCTAGGTGTGCAGGAGCCTTCACAGGCTCTGTCTGCATGTTTAGTTTAGCAAAGAAAGGGGAATCGCAAATATCCAAAGCAGATATGAAAAATACCAACACTTGTTGAATCTAACAGAAGGTACACAGGTAAGTCACCTTTGCCTGCCACTCAAACACTATACATTTTATATAGCAGTGAGAACATGCACACACACACACACACACACACACACACAGACGCACACACATGCACACGCACACGCACATGGATACCAGGCATCTGAGAGGGGTGTCTACCCAGCAAAGAGGCAGCTGAGAACATCAAAGTTCAAAGCACTTTGGTATGTAAACACTTGGGAAATTCTTGGCCTGAGAGAATATATACAGCAATGTGTTAACTTGTCCCTGTCTTCTAAAAGATTCTGTTGTTATACAGAAAACGGAATTAAAAAAAATAAATAAGTAGAAGGGAAAGTGAATTTAGAGAAAGGCTTCTTGGTTTCAGGCGCTTTGCTCGGCCCTTGAGACATCAGCTCGGCTCAGCTTGCGGTGGGCACAGGCTGCCACAACCCCCTCCTTCCCAGAGGGAAAGGCCACCGGCCAAGGTCACACACAACCAGCCAGGAAGCCAGACTCCTGGCCCAGGCGTGAGGAGGACTCACCAGGCCAACCTGCCGCATGCACTGTTCAGGTCACTCTCCCCTCTGGGCCCCACACCCCAGCCTAGGCCCAGACTGTTGCCGCCTGACGCAGCAGGGAGCCTTCTCTGCCACCTCTTCCCCTGCAGGCCACAGCCGGGCCACTCTTCCCTGGCACCCGCCAGCTCCCACAGGAGCCCCAGTGATCACAGCTGCCTCTGTGCCCCGGACACAGCCGTCCCCGAAGGACGCTGGGAGGCTCCGACCCCACCTCCGCTGCTCATTGGCTAAGGACTTATCATCTCTTTTAGCTCCTGTGCCTGGCTCGTCCAGAGGGAGCCCAGCGGACTGCTCCCCACCCATGGGACTCAGGGCACAGTGCACTCTCAGCAGGGCCAGATGGGACAGAGACCGCAAGCGCGTGGCCCGGTGGGACAGTGTGGGATGGTGCTGTGCAAGGCCTGGCCTCGGTGTCCCTGCCAGTGGGTCCATGCGCTTCACAAGGTCGTTCCCTCCCACACACAGCACCCATGCTCCAGTCCCCAAGGAGAGGGGGCTGGGGCCTAGGAGATGAGGCAATGAAGCCCTCTGAGACCTCTGGGAAGGAAGAGCCACGGGGACAGGAGCTCTGGGTGCTCCACAGCGGCTTCCTCGCGTTCTGCCTCTGCCCGTCTGTCTGTCTGTCTGTCTGTCTGTCTGTCTCACACACACTCTAGAAGAAATAATACCCCAGGGCTTCACCTCAACAGTCAGGGGATAGCACCCCAAAGGCCTTCTGCACCCCTCTGCTGGCTCAGCAACAGTGAAGGCCTGGGTCATCAGAGCCAGGGGACCACGGCGAGCCATCTGCAGAGACACGTGTTCTGCGTGCAGGAGAAGGCACAGACTTGGGACCACCAGGCTCTGTCAAGGAAGGGAGAAGCCACTCTCTTCTGTGGCCAGGGTGGCATTCAGTGGGCACTAAAGTGCCGAGGAGAGAGCGACTCTGACCACACAGTCCTGTCGCCTCCAGAGCAAACTGTCTGGAATCTCAGGTGCTGGACACGCAAGGCCACGCGGACAGGCACCCGGGGACAGGAGCGCTGGCCATAGGCTCAGGAGCACAGGCTGTGGCCCCAGCTCTGAGCCCTTCCTCCTTGACTCTTTCAGCTGCCTCATTCAGGAAAATGAGAAAGTGAGAACAGATCATCCTGAACGTCCCTGCCAAGTTTGTGCATTACTGGGCAAGTGCTCTCTGCCGGGGAACCTCTGAGTCTGCCCCCCCCCCCAAGCCTCAGGCTTGAAACCAAAGCACCTCTTGGCCCCCTCCCTCCTCTGCTTCCACGCAGGCCCCTAAGAAGCCCTCCCGACCCTCTTCTAATTTGTAGTTAATTACAAGGACCTGCACTTACACTCGGTTTTGGGTTCGTAAATGGAAAATACTAATGACTGTAAATTCATTTCAGATCTGGCTCCATAGTTCCTGGCAATAAGATCATACTTTATTTCCCTTCTCATTGTTTTTAGCGGCAAATGGAAACACAGCCCGGCCTCAAAAAATGCGTTAAAAATTCCAATTAAGCTTTTCTGGGGAAAAGAAAAAAAAAAAAAAAACCAGCCACAGAGTATCAGCAACGGGGCCAACCTCCGTTACAACAAGAAAGATGGCGGCTGCCTGTGGAAAGGGGCCCAGCGGCCCCATGGGACACACCAGGAGGAGTGGAAAGAGGTTCTGTGCAGGGTTTTTTCCTTCCATTGGCAGCCACTGGGTTCATCCTGCTATGAAGACAACCACCCGGAGGAGAGCTGCAGACCCCATGCCCTTTGGCAGGGCCACTGCATCCACCCTGGTGTCACAACACTGGATGGGCCATAAACACGCTGGGCAGGCGCTCAGAGGGGAGGGACCACTGGGCAAGGAGGTGCAAAATGTCAGAGGACGGGGCAGACGAAGCTGTGCAGTGAGGAGAGAGACCTGAGGCGCCGGATGGAGCCTCCCACAGACCGGAGCTTTGTGGTGGGCTGGGTTGTTTAGGAGCCCAAGGAAGAGCCTATTAGAGAGAAAACCCAGCAGGCTGCTGCAGCAGCATGGGGTGGCGACAGCCTGCTGAGGGTAGAACGCTGGCTGCCACTGGCACCCTCCTGGCTCTGGCACAGCTGAGCATAGCCCGTCACTTGTCTGCCAGCCCAAACTTACCCATGAGCTCATCTTCCTAGATATGGCAGCGGGGCTCACAGCTGCCCCAGCCACACGGCTGGTCAGTGTGGGAGCAGGGACCTGACCTGGACCTCCTGTCCAGTGTTCTCCCCAGCCCCACCCCCGCCAAGTCCTCCCATCCCAAACCCCCAAGGCCCCTGCCTCCCAAAGCCAAAAGAAAGCTTGGGAATCCCGGCTTCTGGGTCCACTGCCCCCTAGGGAAGCACTGGTCTGTCATTCCTGGCCCAACCTCCATCTTGCCAGCAGAGGGGGAACAGATGCCCAGGGGGGCGGGCTGGGGCTCAAACACCCCTCGGTGTGAGTGCTCCTTGATTTCCCATCTCATCCAATGAAGAACAGAGAGACTGTCCTTCTCCAAACCCCCGGCAGGACTCTGGCAATTAAGCTACTCATCAGCAAGGGTTTAATTCTCAGGGTCCACTTCCTGGAGGAGGCCCCCAGCATGGTAAGCAGCTGTTCGGATAGGGAGGCTAAGGCACACCCTCAAATACGTGTAACAGGCTGCGTGGCTGACCTCCAAGGACTCAGTTTCCCCCTTCTGCAGAGTGAAGGGCTTGCTGGTTACTCTCCAAGGTACTTCGTCTCTAACACGAAAGACCCCTCTGGTGGGCACTGGTCAGAACCAGGTCCCCTGCAGTCTGCACAGGCCATGCATGCCCTGGAGATGAGCTGGGCTGGGAGGGCGACACCCTGAGCCTGCCCTGCATAATGAGGGCAGGGGGCGGCCTGGAGGGACAGAGGGACACCACTGGGGCTCACACATACTCGAATTCTCTGTTCTGCTCATGCAGTGTTGGCCAGGCAGGGTCCAGGGAAAAACACTGCATCCGGGCAGGCCCGTTTCCAAAGGATGGGGGGACTGTCCCCCTTGACGGCAGACAAGGCCCCCCAAGATGATACGAGCAAACCTCACTCCCAGACCAGCCCCTGACCCCATCGCTGAAGTGAAGTACGGTACTTAAGTCAGGGATCTGGAGTGAGCCGCCTCGAGACCTCCAGGAAGTTACATGTCAGAGAATCAGTTTCTTCCTTGTTACACAGGACCGGTGGGGGGAAGCCGTGACGTGGACGGTGACCAGGTCCTCACACTGTCAATGCCTGGCACACGACAGCATCAGCCACACCTCAACATCCAGGACCACAGTGACATATGCGCTGAAAACGAAGACAAAAATCCCAAGCACGTCACTTGATGTTTGGCCAGCAGAGTGTGACGGCCACTTGGTGGCTGATGGCTACACAGACAGGTGGGTCAAGAACTCTTAGTTCTCGGGTCCAGCGCAGCCCTTCAGTCTCCTGCAAGGAACTGCCGCTGTCTACACCTCGGCTGAGTGCCACAGAGAGGGGCAGAGGTCTGAAGAGGACGAAGTGACAGCCCAGTAATTCTCGCCCAGACCGTGGCATCAACAGACATTTGCTTCACCAGCGGAAGACCGAGGGACTGCACAAACATAGACATGCAGGAGGCACCAGCTTCCCCAAACCCCAGCTCCCCACATTCCTAGGGGCCCCCCAAGCAGAAAGTCCCCGCTGCTCAGAGCCTCACGGGGAGCCCAGCTTTCCCAGTGGTAGGGGGAGCACGGCCCAGCACCATGGCCTCCGCAGCCACTTCCCCCACCCCTCACCTCTGCCACACCCCCCCAGCTGCCACCACCGAGGGTCCAAGATCAGATGAAGCCAGCTTTACCACTCACCCCCACAACCAAGCTGAAGCTCCTCAGGCCCCTCTCGGGCCCTGGCGCCACCCCGAATACTTCGCTGAGCCACTGAGCGCAAATCCGCTCTGCGTAGGGTAAAGGACGGGTAAACAGAGTCAGAGACCCTGGTCCAGTTCACAGCTCCACCGCTGCCAGTGTGGCCCCGGGTAAGGTGCTAGGCCCCTCTGAGCCTGTTTCTCTCCTCATCTGTAAAATGCACCAGCATCCATCCACAACACAGGGGGCAACAAGAATTAAATGACAAACAGCACATCCAGCTCGGCACAGGCGACACAGAAGACATGCAGCAGATGCGTGGAGAGAAGTCTGAGCTCGGGCCCCGTTCTGCCCTCCTGGCAGCGCAGCTCAGACAAGTCACACAGCTTCCTGCAATCAACGTGCGTTACTGCTCGGGCGCTGTTCTCGCCCCAGGCAGACTCAGCTCCTTCTACGGACAAGATCCCCCTCGGTGCCTGCTCTATTCCTCCTGTGCCAAAGGGGCACACGAGACAGGGACTCCCATGAAAACATGGCAAGATTTCAGGAATTACAAGTCACCAACCCCAGGAGCTGCGCCTGTGGGATGTATGCACACTGCTCCTTCCATCTTTACCAGAAACCCAGGAGGAAACGCCATTTCCTGTACTTTACAGATGAGGAAACTGAGGTTCAGAAAGGTTAAATGACTTGGCCAATGCTGCCAAATGCTCAGGAGCCAAAGGCTGGGGCCCAAACCCATTTCCGACTCCAAGGCCCGGCTCCTCCCACTGTCGGGGGTGGGGTGGGGGGAGCACACAGCCCAGGGCCCTGCTTCTGGATCACACCCATCCTGAAACTGTACCCCAGCTCCACCAGCTGCCACTTCCCAGCCCTGCCCACCAGCTCGGCAGGGAGTTCCCAGCAGTCAGCAGCACAAACCACAAGCCTGAGTCCCTGCAGCGTGCACTCATGGCTGGCCAGGGCAAGGCTGGCTCAGAGTTAGTCACGCTTTAAAAGGGAGATGAAGGAAAGGGGACTTCTCCCCGGCTTGCCTTTGCACTTCCCGGCTGGGGTGCAGGCTGCAACCTAGAATTAACCAGTGAGCAACGATGGCCCGAGGGCCGTTCGCTCAGGGCAGCCCCTTAGCCAGGCTGAGTAGTGGCACCGCAGAAGTGCAGCTCCCCTGATGCCCTTAAAAATAGCTTCCCTGCCACCTCCAACCGCAGCTGTCCCCTGGGCCCTGGTTGTCTACACCCGCTCCCGTGGGGAGGCCCTGAGCCTGACGCACTGCGGCCTGGCCTGAGGTGTGGATGGTCAGGAGACCGGCGCACAACCCGCCACACAGTCCATACAGGGACAGTTCCAAGGTGCAGATGACACGGCCCTTCAACTTCAGGTGTCCCCAGGTCAGATACAAACAACGGGAACTTGCGGGGCAGCACCGGAGCTGCATCCGACCACTGCCAAGTGGCAGCCATGTGTCCGGAGGGCAGCCAAGGGCCGAGGGGCCCTCCCACCCCGAGTGCAGGCTGCAGCAGAAGGGGCCAGGCCAGGTGGGCTGGAAACCTGGGACTCCTGCCAGGGGACCCGGCTGAGGAGGAGAGGACTCAGACGGGACCAGAGGACACGCAGCGGCTGGCCGTGAAGCCAAAGGCAGTCACTGACCTGCCAACCCCTCGGTTTCCTTTTTTAAAGGGGAATGGACAGCAGGCTGAGGGAGAGAGGAGACAGAAAAACAAAATGCTGGTAGACGCTCCCATTCGACCTCAGACAGGGTAAATATTTGCTCACCCATTCATGAGCCTGGCCTGGTGAGCGTCCTCAGCTTGGGCCACCTGGGTTTACGCTGGCGTCTGGTCTTGATTTGGGGCCCGAGGTGGCCGGTCCATCCCCTACCTTGTCTGAGAGCTAAATGGGTCCCATCTGATGGCAGTGGAAAAACTGACCACAGAGACGACCTTGATGCTCACGCCAGGACAGCAGGCGGCAGCGGCAGTCAGGCTGCCCTGAAGCCCACCTGACCTGGGAGAGTCTGAGCGGGCACAGTAGGCAGGGGCTGCTGTTCCCTCGCTGGGAGGCAGCACAGGAAACACAGTGCGCTCAGGTCCATGAAGGGTGGGAGTTAACCAGGGTCAACCCCTGGGCCACTGGAATGTGAGGAACCATGAGCATCACTTCAAAGCATGTTTAAAATGTAGGTTCCCACATCCCACCACCAGAAACCCCAGGAGGGGTGAGAAAGAGGTCATCATCGGCAGCTAGGAGGCTGGAGGCCAGGAGTCCCAGGGCCCTGGCGCTGGGGTCCAGCACAGAGCCGTGGCTTTGCTTCACCACTCAGGACAAGAGTCACACAGAACCTGTGCCCTCACTTGCTCGCCGGCAGGCAGGCTCAGCACACCAGGCCTGGCCCACCTCTCGGGGGTGGCCCCGAGACCCCACAGAGGAAAGAGCAAAGGCTGAACTTAGGGGACGCACATGCATGCTCACAGCCGGTCCTGGACAGCTTAGATCTAACAGAGGGAAGGAAGACCAAGCCACCCCCAGGGACTCAGAAGCTGCCGTCAAAGAGCCTCTCGCTGCCAGGCACACCACACAGCCCACCCTGCCACGGCGACTGCTCTTACTCAAGCGCCAGCACTCCACAGGGCGGGCGTGGGTTTCCGTGCCCAGGTCCTGTCCTATGGGAACCCCGGTATGGGGTTCCTGGTTAAGCCACGGCTGTACTCAATTACCCACGGCCACAGCGCCTACCCACAAGTTACGTTATGGTCAGCATACTTGAGCCAGGCAGTGACCTAAGCCCAGGTCACTCCACAGCAGCCTCCGCTGCCACCCTCCTCCGCAAGCGCAGGCCCACACTGCAGCCGTCTGCTCCTCTGGGCATGACTCAGAGGAGTCAGTTGTCTTTCAAAAATGCTTTTCATATTTCAAATCAAAAATAAATACCACGCACTCTGGACGCCGGCCAGCGCAGATGTCTCTGTTGAGCTATTAAAGAGAAAAGGCCCAAGGAGGCTGACAAAGTGGTGGCTTCGCACCAGCCCAGCCCCATGGCCTGGATCTGCAGTGGGCTGGGAGGAGGACCCGGGGCTGGGGCACTGGGAGACACTGGCGTGGCCGGTGATGGCGAGGACAGTAAGAAGGGAAGAAGCAAGGCTCCTTCAGGGTATGCCGTTCAGAGGATGCACTGGTCCAGTACAGGCAGAGGCTGTGCACAGGCACGAAGCAGGAATTCATCTCTGCAGAAGGTTGGTGGCGGCAACATGGCTGCAAGGCCAGGCGCAGAGGCACAGGAAGCCTGGGCCACTGGCAAGGGACAGCCTGGCTCACAGGGACACACCCAGCCATCAGGGCCCAGAGCTGCTCAGTGCATTTGCTTCCTGAGGTCCCCTCCCCTCCCCTTGTTTTCTATGCTAGGGACTGATCCCTGGGCCTTCATACTGAGCTACATCCCTGGCTCTTCCGTTTTTTTATTACTCTAAGAGTGTTGCCCAGGCCGGGCTGTAACTTGCAATCCTCCTGCCTCGGCCTCCCAGACTGCTAGGATTACAGGGGTGCACCACCATGCCCAGCCCCCTCCTTCCTATCTCCTGACTCCCCAAGCCCTCAGACCCTTTGACTTCCCCATGGGGTGCTCACCAGGATGGGGACACATCCTGAGAACACTGCTATTTCCTTATGCAAACATCTAATAGTGCACTTACACACACACACACACACACACACGGGGTGGCCCAGTGCCCCTAAGACCATGATGAGCAAAGCAACATGAGACTAAATCAAGCACAGGAGAAGATGGCATGCTCAAGACATGCAGTGGAACCGGGCCGCAGCTCAGTGGCAGAGCGCGCACTTGCATGCTCAAACCCTGTGCATCCCAGCACCAAAAACAGCAAAACCCAGAAGCAGCATGAGGCTGCTCCAGTGTGACACAGCACGCACTTGCACACTAGTATTTTTTACCGGGACTTATCAAAATAAACAATTCAGAGATTAGACTTGTGCTTTAATCTTGCTTAACTAGCAGGAGCCACACCTCTGTCCCAAAATCTCACAAAATGAAGCTTCTTTTTTTCTTATTTTTTATCTTTTTGGCTTTTTCAGGCAGGGTCTTGCTATGCAGTTAAGCCTTGAATTTACTTTGTAGCCCAGACTGGCCTTGACCTCACAGGGATCCTCCTGCCTCAGCCTCCCAAATCCTGGGACTACAGGTATGCATTGCCACATCCAGCACAAAATGAGGTTTCTGAATCAGCAAGGAAGAAGATACTCTAAAATAATAAAAAATACAGTACAAAAAAAAAGTACAGTACAGTCAACACACAGGCCAGGAACACGGTGGCCGTCAAGTCTCACACAATGAACTCAATCGTCTGTGCTGTGCCTCTCTAACACTGGCCACACAGTGGCTCTGTCCACACCGAGTAGGGACTGTGAAGATGCTACGTCACCGGGCGGCAGGAACCTTCCGGCTCTGTTCTAACCTCTTGGCCGCTGAAGTCTGCGTAGCCACATGGACGGCGGCATCACAGAACAGCACACGATCCTAACCTCCAGTGGTTCCCCTGCCCGATGAAGAACCCAGAGGCAAAAGGGGCATTGGCCAGGTTGGGGCCACCTTCGCCCACAGCTGCGGTGTCTGGCCTGGTGCCACCTCTCTCCTTCCCAGCCCGCTGCCGTGGAGCACGAGACCAGGGCTGGACACGCACAGGAGCACCCAGCCACAACTGGAGTCTGCAGCCCCCAGAGCTGCACTTAAGAGCTAAAACTTCACCACTCACTCTGTGTAATGTCTGCTCAAGCAGACGCCAGCTGAGAGCGGAAGAGAGACTAACACCGTTAAAACACAGTATATGTACATCAACAGAACTGTCACACTGACAAAAATTAAATATATGTTAATATATATTTTTCTTTTGGTCTTTTTAAATTTTATTTTATTTTATTTTCCAAGTCAGCATCTCACTATGTAGCCCAGGCTGGCCTTGAACTCGCAGTGATCCTCCTGCCTCAGCTTCCTGAATGCTGGGATTATAAGCATGTGCCACCATGCCTATCAACATGTGTTAATAGAAAAGAACTCCAAAAAAATATTTTTAAAGCAAGTAATCCATTAAAAGTGGGCAAATGATCTGAGGAGACACTTCTCAAAAGAAATGCAAATGGCCAGCAAATACATGAAAATACATTCCGTGTCTTCAGCTGTCCCAGTGGAAATCAAAGCAACAGTGAGGATTGACCTCACTCCACTTAGAGTGGCGACTGTAAAACAAACTATGGATGCTGGGGACAGCTGAGAAAAAGGAACCCCTAGGCATGGTTGGCAGGATG
The DNA here is from genome assembly GCA_004027595.1 of Dinomys branickii. Taxonomy (NCBI): domain Eukaryota; kingdom Metazoa; phylum Chordata; class Mammalia; order Rodentia; family Dinomyidae; genus Dinomys; species Dinomys branickii. Next base: position 102,684 of record PVLD010001099.1, on the reverse strand, counting down.
CAAATCAGTGCAGCCATACAGAAAAGCACATGAAGGATTCTCAAAAAGCTAAAATGTAGTCTAGTACATGACCCAGCAATCTCAGCACTGGCAGAGACAAAGTCAGCACAGAGACAGACCTGCATGCCCATGTGTACTGTGGCACTGCTCACAGTGGCCAAGTTATGAAGCCAGCCTCACTGGCCATCCACTGACAAATGGATGAAGAAGATGCGGTATCTAGCATATATGGTAGAATATTACTTAGCCATGAAGAAGAACAAAACTGTATCACCTGCAGGAAAATGGATGGACTGGAGAACTGGGCTGTGGGGAAGGGGAGAGAGGAGCGAGAGGCTGAGAGGGGTGCAGGAACATGATTTAACACGACACATTCACCTCGTTCACATGTACAATGAACATGAATAATTAAAATATAAATACTGTGATGTGGCTTGACCCACTGTTACCACATAACAGGGACTCTGGTTTTTGCTCACCAAAGGGCAGCCAGAAACCTTTGCATCTGTCCCAATTCCTTTGAAAATATTTGCATAAGGCACCTGTCCACCCTCCCACCCCAAGTCGTCTTCTCTAGAAACAGAGTCTCTTCCTCGAGGCCCCACCAAGGGTCCTCATCCTGGAGACCAATGAGCCGCGTCAGCAGCGGAGGGGACCTGGTCTTGGGACGCCGCCCTTGGAAGGGACAGAAGCCTTCCAATAAAACCAACATGCGGTGCTACTCCACGTGCCAAGTCCCCTTGGCCTTCCGGACCTTGGTAGTTTTTGCTATGAAATCCATACTTATTTCCTGAGACCTCTTTGGCTCCAACCAAAGGCCAAAACCCAAGAGATCACCAGAGACCATAAATCCCTGAACAGGAAGCAGGTCAAAGGATTCCTGCAAAAGCAACCCTCACCTGCTCGTCCTGAAAGTCACAAGGAAGCTGAGAGAGCAGCCACCCATGGCTTGAGGAGAGGGTGCAGCTGAGGGGTCCCTGACACAGTTCAGTCTGTCTAAGAAGTACAGTCTTGAGAGTTTTATAAAAGGAATGATTCATAAAGTGAAAATATTGCATTTGCCTTTTTTTTCTTCTTTTTCTAGTATTGGGGATTGGATTCAGGGACTTTATAAACTACCTAGCCTGGCCCGGAATGTGTGATCCTCCTGCCTCAGCTTCCCAGAGTGCTGGGATTATAGGTGTGTGCCACCACGCCTGCTTACACAGATCTTTTAGAAAGACCTAAAGGACTAAGGTACTGCTGGAAGCTTCCCATAGGGGAACAGCAGAAAGCCTGACAGTTTGCTTTCTTCTCCAGTGTTCTAGCGAAGCTAGAGCTCGGCCTTCTCAGCAACACTCCTCAGCACCCCAAGCCTCCCTGACCAACCCAGCCAGGACAGGGTAACAGAAGACAGAGGACCCAGCAGAGGACATGTCCCCAAGGGGGGGTGTCCAGGGGGCCACTGAGATGGTCCTGGGGTTTGCAGGCGGCTGGCAGCAGCCTGGGCCCGTGTCCGTGGGCACTTGCTGGCAGCCCACCTGCGTCACAAGCCGGCAGGAAATGGGAGATGACAGCAGCGGGCCGCGTGGAAATCCCCACCGGGCTGTGACTCAGAGCTGGGCCGGCCAGCAAGCTGCCCTCCCAGCCCCAGGCCACGCAGGAAGCAGGCGGCCACGTCTATGCGGAGCAGGGCCCCCGGAGAGACAGGGTGCCAGGGGTAGGGGGTGACAGCGGGCCTGGGACCACAGCACCGGGTGGTCCCCCAGGGACAGGCTGAACTCCAGCTCCAAGCCATGGCCTCTTCGCACTAAAGTACCCTGTGTCCTCCAGGGAATCTGGCTCACAAAAACCAACACACAAAAGTGGGCAGGGAGCCTCAAAACCTGTCCCTAGTGACAAACAAGAGACTTGGGAAACCGGAAGTCTTCGTTCAGCCTTTGAGCTGGCTACAGAAATCTGACCTGTGTCATTTCGCCTCAGAAACACCCACCTGTCTTGACTTTTTACCTGTGGCGATTCTCCCGGAGGAGTCGCATTCATTCTTAGAAACAAGCCATACGCCCTGTTCCACTGAATGCTCAACTCCACTCCTGCACATGTCCTGGCCCCTTAACAAACGATGCCCTGCAGGCACCACAGCCAAAGCCTTGTCACATCGGTGGCTGGCTCTTTTTTCCCTGAGGGTCTCACCACTCCGGGCACCAGCATCCCTGCACCCCATCTTCCTCCTCCCTCATCCCCTAAACGTGCCCTCCGAGGCCGGACCTAACAGGCGCTCCATGCATGCACGGCTCTCCACCTCCCCAGACAAGGAACCGGGACTCTGTGTGTCCCTGAGCTCAAGGGGACACAGGACAACCTGGAGTTCAGAGGGGAGCAGACCTCGCCAGCTGGGGCTCTCGGGAAAGCGTCACCAGGACCATGGTGTTTCAGCTGTGTCTTAAGAGACTGGCCAGAAGAGCAGTACTTCTACCCCATGCCATGGGGCACTCGGGACCCAGTGTCCCCCCATCATGCCGAGAGCATACAAAGCCGCACCCCAGGTTTTAAGCAGCATTTGGCATCCTGTGCTGGGCAACAACCCCCAGAGGAGGGCGTCTGCAGAGCAGAGCTTTTGTTAATGCTACTTTCCTTTCCCTCCCTCCCTCCCTTCTTCCCTCCCTCCCACTTTTCCTCCCTCCCTCCCTTTCCTTCCTTTCTTTTCTTTTTGTTGAGATAGGATCTCAATAGGTTGTCCAACCTGGGCTCAAACTTGCAATCCTCCTGCCTCAGCCTCCGGAGTGCTAGGATTACAGGGGTGTGCCATCAGCCCACATTTCTGGGTCTTTTTAAACTAACAACAGTTCTCACTGAAGAAAAATCTGGGGATACATCTCAGTGGCACAGCATACTCCCGGCAAGCACAAGGGCCTGAGTTTGAATTCCGCTACCAAAAAACAAGGAAATGTGGCAGTCTGCATGAGCTCACAGGGCTTCCCGGCAGGAGGGGGTCTTAGACACCCCACACCCGTCGCAGTCTCACGCCCCGCACCACCTGCCCAAAGCCACTTGGGGACTTGGTGTCTTCCTACAGATGGGAAGGAGATGGCCGCTGTGGGGTACAGGCCACAGCAAGAGAAGGACTAGGGAACTGCAGGTCCAGCCCTCCTGCTGGTTTACAGCCAGCTCTCTGACCCCCTCCATGCCTTATGCTGGAACAAAGCCAGGACAGTGTCAGTTCCAGGGTCGTTGAGGATCTGGCTGAGGACCTGAGTCTGTCCTGCTCAGCCTCTTCAGGGCGTGAGACCTTGGCAAACCTCATACGTTTCCAGCAGGGCCTTGCTCCCCATTACTCCGCTAACCGCACCCCACAGCCCCATCCTCGAGGAGGCGGCCCCCTAGAGAGCAGGAGAAGTAGGGGCTTCAGGCCTGGAGAGATGCCAAGAGCGACGAGGACGGGGTGCAGTGCAGGGGTCCAGGTCCAGGGTGGCTTCCTGGAGGAAGTGAGCCTGGGGGTTTCTGAGCAGTTCACGGGTTTTAGCAAGACAGGCATCAATGGAGCAGGATAAGCACTGTGCTTCTCAGCAAACCTGCCCTGCTGTCGCCTCCTGTCACCGTGACGGGAGCACTGACTGCCGGCTTTCTCAGCAGCTGGGAAGCCACCCGCCCCAGCTCTCTGGAGACAGGGACCTGTCCCACAGGCCCTTTGGAGAACTCTTCCCTGTGGCTTCCGCGGTGCCTGACACTCAGGAAGACCCTGCTCCTTCTGCCCACGGGGACCCACGGCTCCAAGGACGCTCACAGTAGCTGTCAGCTCACCTGGAACTTACTGCCAAGACCACACAGCCAAGCCCTGTTGCCCACTGTGGCATGGCATGGGCACGGTCACCACTGTGACGATCCCCGCTCAGCCACGAGCTGGGCACTGCGCTACCTCTGCAGCCAGGGTACGGCCGAGACTGCAAGCTGTGTCCCTTGCTTCCCCCACTTGACCTCTAAGTGCCTGCCAGACCCGGCAGGGATCAGCATCCTAGGGCCACACGTCCAGCACCCACTCTGCCGGCTCCACGCCAGGCACCGTGGGTGTAGAGAGGTACACGGCAGGACCATGCTGGGCAGCCTCACTCTCCAGCTGGAGCTGCCCATCAACCCTGTCCCTGGTTCATTGTGGAGCTCTGGGTGGGCAGAGTCCACTCCTGCGACCTCTTTGCCCACCCCCTGGGGACACAGTGGACATCAAACATGCGCTCGGAAAAGCCCATTGGAGCACAGGCACGGGGGCATACACCATCATCCCCGCACTTGGGAGGCTGGAACAGGGGGACTGCTCAGAGTCCGAGGCTGGCCTGGGTTGTACAGTGAGACCCCGTCTCTCAGTAGAGCTGTGTGTGTTGGGGAGAAGCCACCAGCAGGGCGGAAGCAGTGACCTGAAGGTGCTATGCGGGTGAGCCTTGCTACCATGCGGCCATCCCCGTGCCAAGCACAACTGTGGGTGACAGTGGCCCCAAATCCATGCGAAGCCGTCCAGTCTGCGCCAGGACCTCCCTCCCATAGCCTGGACTTCTACGTGAGCAGGAGGAGGGAAGGCGGCGGGCTCGCAGGTAGGTGCAGGAATGCAGCCCAGTGCCTCCTCTGGCCTCTCTGCCTCCTACCAGGGCAGAGGCCCGCAGCACCCACGTGCCTGGCATCCCCTGCCCCACCGGCTCTTGGGAAGCTGCATGCAATCAACTTGTAAAATGCAGCCAGCTGGGCCGCACTGCCGCTCGGGCAGAAATGTTGACAGAAGAGAAATCAACATCCCCAATCTCGGAAAGAACCCAACGGAGGCTTCCTAAGCCCTGCCTGGGCTCTGTCCTAGGCAGAGTGTGTGTGTGTGTGGGGGGGGGGACAGGAGGGAACTAAGACAGCTCCTGCCCGCAGGGAGCGCCCCACCTAGAGAGAGGGAACGCCAGTGAATCGCTTCCGCATGTCAGAAGCCCCACATATGAGGCCCTCTGGGGACTGAGAGTTTCCTACTGGGTCTCGCCCTCTATCTTTCTCCCCTCTTCCTTCCTTAATTCCCTTGACTATTTCTATCTTTTTTTATACACTGTATTTCTGACAGTTATGTCTCACGTTCTTCTTTGGGATGAGATTATAAAAATATGCATTGGCAAGGCTGATTGATGCTACACAGCTAAAATAATCAGGAAGGTAGACCTACGGTGCTGTGGAAAAGAAGTCAAAGTTCAAAAATAAATTCGTGTGCATGGTCAACTGATTTCCAGCAAAGGTGCCAGTACAGAAAGTCTTCTCCAAGTGCCCAGGTAACTACAGAACCATGTACAAAAGAATGGACTTGGCCCCCTTCCTTATATTATACAAAAATTAAACTTAAAAATAAAAAATGTAAAACTATAAGAGCTGAAATTACAAAAATCTTTGGAGTAAATCTTCATGACCTTGGACCAAGCAATGATTTTCTTAATACAACACCACAATAAAAGTTACAAAAGTAAAAAGAAATCAGCTGAGCTTCAAAAAAAAAAAAAAATTAAAAACTTTTTGTGCTTTCAAAGACACCACTGATGCCAGGCCTCATGGCACACACTCGCAATCCCAGTACTCAGGAGGCTGAGGCAGGAGGATCGCTATAAGTTTGAGGCCAGCCTGGGATAGACTGTGGGCCTAAGGCCAGCCTGAACTTTGCACAGCAAGACTCTGTCTCAAAAAAATCGGCGGGGGGGAACATCATCAAAAATAGCAGAAAAAAATGAAACCACCAAATGGGAGAAAATATTGGCAAATAGAAGGATTTGTGGACATTTCTCCAAAGGAGACACACAAACAGCTAATAAGTACAGGAAAAGATCTTTGATAGCGTTAACCACTGGGGAAATGCAAATCAAAACTGTAATGAGATTCTACCTGACACCCACTAGTTGGCTAAAGTTAAAAAAAAAAAAAAAAAAAGAGTTGTCTAATAACAAGATCGCCCTCTAATAACAAGTGGTAGAGACTGCGGGGAGAAAGCGAAACCTCACACGTTACCGCGGGGATGATGAAACACTCTAGCTGCTTCACAGCAATCTAAGGCCAGCTGTGGTGGCGCACGCCTGTAATCCCAGCACTTGGGAGGCTGAGGCAGGAGGGCTGGTGTGAGTTCCAGGCCATCCTAGGCTACAGTGAGTAGTTCAAAGCCAGTCTGGATTACACAGAAAGACCTTGTCTAAAAAAAAAGGAAAAAACCCAACAATTTAGCAGTTCCCCAAAGGTCAAATGGCAAAGTTACCACGTGATCCAGTAACTCCACTCCTAGGTTCCTGCCCAAGACAAATTAAAAACATGTCCACATAAGAAGCTGCACCCAAATGTTTATAGAGACGTTATTTCCAAAACCCCAAAATAAAAACAACTTGAATTGTCCAGGACAGGACAGATACACTGTGGCAGGTCTAGGTAATGGAATATTACTTGACCATAAAAAGAGTGAAGTTCTGATCATCTGCTGCGATGCAGGTGAACCTTGAAAATGTCATTTGAAGTGAAAGAAACAAGTCACAAAAGACCACACAGTATGATTCCATTTATATGAACTGTTCTCTAAAGGCAAATCTGTAACAAATAGATTAAGTTACCAAGCCTAAAGGGGATGAACGGGGAGTGGCTGGTAAGAGGAATGAGATTCCTTTGTGCTGATAAAAATGTCCTAAAATTAGCAGTGACGATGGTTGAAAAATTGTCAAAAACTAAAAACTGCACAACTTAAAAGAATAAATTTTATAGCCTGTGAAGTACATGTCAGTGACAACTTATTTTTCAAAAGATTGATTATATTAAAAATAGTGGGCTAAAGCCAGGTATGGTGGTGCACATTTGTAATGCTGGCACTCGGGAGGAAGCTGAGGCAGGACAATCTCTTAAGTTCAAGGCCAACCTGGGCTACATGGAGTTCAAGGCCAGCCTGAACTGCAGAGCAGGACTCTGCCTCAAAAACACCACTACTACTACTAATAGTAGAAATAATAACAGTAATAATAATGGGCCAGGGCTGCTTTCTTCGCTCTAACTAACGTGCCTTGGCACAGAAGAGCTAACATTCAGGGAACGCGAATGAGGAACACACGGAACTCTGGGACCCTTGCGGCTTTTCTGGGAATTTACACTAATGCCGAAACAACATGTTTCTTTGAAGCAAGGTCAGCTGCACAGAGCTGGCTGTGATGTACCCATGTCGGCAGTGCGGGTCGGGGCAGCAGCACACCCGCCCATGAGCCATATCACAACCAGGCGGCCCCCAAGGGACAGCATCTTTCCTCCACGTACCCGCTTCAAGCCACGTCGGTAGCGTTACCTAGGGAAAAGCAGACCCACGGCATCACTCCATTTTGTCATCTTGTGAGGTCCCTGGCCTCTCTGTCCCCGTCCCCCACGTGTCTGGGGTCACAGCAGAGCTGGCCTGGCCCAGGGAGGCAGTGACTCTCCAGAGCGCCACACGGTCACTGCCTGATCCCTGACTGAATCTGTGGCTTCTGCAAGTTGCATCTCACCTCTCAACACACAGTGCTCGAGGGCAGAGCTGGGGCCGCTTACCCACCGCCCAGGCTCCTGCCAGCCAGAGCTGCGAGAGCAGAGATGGCAACGTCACCACTGCAAACACCCTGGTTCAAGCAGAGAAGCTTGAAGAGAAAGCACTTCCAGGTCGCCCCGCACCCCACCAGCCAGCTGGGTTTCAGTTTCCAAGAAGCGCTAGATCAGTTCCCTCCCACTGGCCTGGAACCGTGGCCCTACACTATCTGGGGGGGGGGGGGGGGGGGGGGGGGGGGGGGGGGGGGGGGGGGGGGGCTGGGACATGGGAGGGGGTGCAGCGCAGGGTCTGCTCCACTGTGCTGGAAGCAGCCACTGCTTCTTATGGGGCCACAGCCGCTGACATTGCAGGCGGCCGGCAGTGCACAGGGGGCACGAGAATGTCACAACTGTGGGTAGCACGCAGGGTCACGAGCAGTTCAGTTCTGGGGTTTTCTCAGTCCCCTGGGTTTTACTCAACCCCTGACCATGAAGCGTGTTTTCCCTCTCACTTTTCCTTCCCTGCGTGCATGTGTGTTTTAATTATCTCATGCTCTGGGCCCGCTTTCATAACCCAACATTAGCAGTTCCCGCTGAGGGGGAAAGGAGGCACAGTGCTCGAGACTGCACACACGTGCACGCTGACGCAGATCATGGGCTCTGGGGCCTCGCATGAGGTCACCCAGCTTCAATCAGAGCAAATGACTCAGTATTTCAAAACTGCTACCACAGAGCATTTCTCAGTCCCGGCGAGCACCCCGCACACGACTCATTCCCACGCGCTGGGGACTGACAGTGGGAACCACATCCTACAGGTTAGCAGGTGTGGCTGTTTTCCGCACCAGGCACTTAAACACCCAAATGCACCTGCGTCTGTGCACTCCTGGGACAAGTGTTGAGCGAGTCCTCGGCTCCCTCCCATTCCTCTGGCCTTGGACAAGAACCCAGTGTGAGCCAAGACCAGACCCCAGAAAATTAGCCTATTTCAGGCTAGCCCTTTATTTTTATAATATTGAAGTAAGGAATATCTTCTTTGATCTTTTTTTTTTTTTTCATTCCTGGGGATTGAACCCAGAGCCTGCACACTGAGCTATGTCCCCAGCCCCTTTTATTTTTAGGACAGGGTCTCGCTAAATTGCCTAGGCTGGGCTCAAACTTGCGATCCTCCTGCATCAGCCTCCCAGAGTGCTGGGATTACAGGCGTGGACCACCATGCCCCAGCTTCCATAGTATCACCTTCACCTCCGCATCAGTGAAATCTCTCAGTTCCACTGTTTTTCCTTCCCAAAGGAAGAGGAAGCAGTCTTTCTCTGCCTCAGAAATCACGAACCACCAGCAGGGGCAGAGAAACTGGCACAGACTTCGAAGCAGACCATGGCCAGGATGACCAGGCTGCAGCCTCCCGTCCGGGGTCAGCACACAGCCCTGCCCGGGAGAGGCTCACTGTCCCGGACCGCAAAGGGGTACACACCAAAACCCCAGCATCTATGGGGACACGGGCTGGGCGCTTCACAGTGACAGGGCAGGGGGTGCAAAGGCTCCTACCTGGAGACACCACAGTAGAGGAAACTGGGTAGACATGCATGGACACTGCATGCTGGGCAGGATGCAAAGCAGCAAGGAACAGCCTGGCGGGGGACAAGCAGAGCTCTCCTCAGAGTGAGGATTCTCAGTCATTTTGGGCAGACGGTGATCACTGTCCTTCCAGGGACCGTCATAGACTCTCCTGGGTAGTTGAAATCATTGGCCCACCCCCAAAATACTTGGCCCACACGGGCAGCAAATCCACAGCCCCAGGGTCAGCCACAGCCAAGGCCGAGAGCTCCTTGCCAGGGCCACCGAGAGCCAGGGCAAGTGTGAGGTCACCAGGACAAGCTGTGCTTCCCAACCGACCCCCTGGGACCCAGGAGTGGCGGGGG
>PVLD010001099.1:0-93159 GCA_004027595.1 Dinomys branickii | reverse complement strand
AACAAGTCAAAAGGGACACTTTTCTTCAAAGAAAGCCCAGCAGCTCCCTCTCCTCATGTGGGACCTGGGCTCCGGGGCAGCAGTGCTGTGGAGGGACAGGGCGGGCGGCTGTCCCTGCAGTGGCCGCAGCAGGCGCAGAGGCCTGGGCCAGGCAGCTCACGTGGCCTTGGTAGTTCCGAGAGGCTGGTGGCTATGGACAGGGTCACCTCTCGATCCCACGCTGCTTTCCTGGCTCCCACCTGCAGACTGGCAAGAGCTTCGTGGACATGGTGACAACTGTCCCCTCCTCTGGCACTTCGTGACCAGCATCATCCTGGGCCGAGGAGCAGGGTGTGCAAGTGGTGTGCCCGGTGGGTGGGTGGGGGGCAGAGCTGGATTCAGGGGCTCACCAAGGCCATTTCCCCTCCCCCAGGTGCGGCCCCCCTCTGTCCTGGGCCCCTGCGGTGACCATGGTCCCCATGCCCGAAATTCCCACCATTTGTCATTCCTCTGGCATCCAGGGCCCAAAGACCGACCGGCTGCACTAAAAGCCCAGGTTAGAGCATGAGTCACCGCAATCTGCCGCTTTGAAATCCACGTAGTAAACATTTATTGCGGGCCTGCCCATGCCAGGTACCACGCAGGCGCCTATGGGAGAGGGGGTGACGAAGGCCAGGAAGTAACGAGGGCCCAAATCTGCAGCCGGGAGACTGAGCTCGGCTGGGACCGCCTGGGAAGTCCCTGAAGGGCTTTTAATCCATCGGGGAATGATATGCTGCGATACCATCATTTTGCATCCCCTGGGGTAATAAACACTATGTCATTAGCACCATTAACACCTTAGTGTGAATTAGGTCATCAGATGAAGTGTCACCTTGCAAAAGACTCAGATGTGGGACTGATAAGTTCTGATGCCAGACGAGCCAGGCCAGGGGAAGGCAGTGGCCTCTCCTCGGGGATGGGGGGGGGCAGACCCAAGAGGAACCTGGTGCGGGAGGGTGGCAGCATGGGCGTCCTACACACCATGACTCATGCCTGCAAATATTTACTGAACTCCTCGGTTCTGGGCCCTGGGCATGGTGGAGAACAAAGAGCTGGTCCCTGCCCTCAAGGGAAAGACAGACAGTAAACAAAGAACCCCCCAGCTCTAGAACAAGCTGGGTAAGGTCTGCTGAGGAAGAGAACTTCAGGGGACTGCATTGGTGTCACAATTAAGAGGGAGGGGAGCCAGGAAGGGCTCTCTCGGACACTGCTTCAGCTGAGACTGGCTCACGCAGCCCGCTGAAACTCAGGGCAGAGCGTCCCAGACTGAAGGGCTAGCAAATGCAAAGGTCCTGGGGAAGGAAATCAAGAAAGGCCAGGCCAGGAGGCCAGGCCCAGCCCAGGTCCTAGGGTTTGGGTCGTACCTTCCAGGCAACAAGGACCCTTGGAGAGAAAGGCTTTCCCTTTTCTGGAACTTCCTTCTGCTGCCAGAGTGACTAACTTTTATCACGGGTGCACACAGTAGCCATTTTTCCTGGCCACAGTGATGGCCACAGGCTGCCCTGCCCAAGCCCAGCCATGCCCTGGCATTCTATGCGCCTGAATCAGCCTGCTGGCTCCCCACCACCACACCATGCAGAGTCCTGGAGTTGCCGGCTACAGGTCAAGGTCTCCTAGGTGGGCCCTCGGTGCCCACGATCTCCAAACTCCTGATCTCATCTCGGGCAGACAGCCTCACCTGCTGTCCCAGGATCTATCCACCCCCTGGCACCACTGGAAGGGGAAGCAGGCAGCAGTCCTGCAGGAGACAACAGCTGGGCCCGAGACAGACAAAGGTGTCTAGGGATGCCGGGAGCTCCTGCGGGACACTTCAGGGCAGTGAGAGAAATGGTGTGTTCCTGAGACCTGGTTTACAAGTGGAGGGAAGGTGGGGTGCGGAGAAGATTCCTTCTTGGGTGACAGCGGCCTTCGAGGAAACTAAAGCAGCACAGCTATGCAGCATAAACTCAGCCTTTGCGAAATTCGCCTTTCCTCAGCCACCCGCCCCAACGGACTCCTAGGAAATCGGCTGGAGCAAGGGACCCTACGGGCTGAGTCTGTCACTAGTGTGGGCAGAACGAATCATGGCCCTGCTGGGAACAGAGGAAAAGGGGCCTTGCTCCTTTCCCATCTGGATGCTCCTGACGCAGGCCAGGCACTCGGTCTGGGAGAAGCGGGACAGGCGAGGGGAACACAGAGGCTGTTTTGAAGGCTGCCCTGAAGCCTGTCTTCTTTCTGATCAGCCACACGAATGAACGTTTGTAAATTTATTTTACTTCTTGGCCACACTGAGGATAGAAGCCAGCCCCCATGCCTCTGTCTACACTGGTGGCCTGCTGCTGCTGAGAAGCGGGAACACACTCACGCTTTCATTCATCAAACACTCCCGGAGCACATGGTAGCACAGCACCGCAGACAGACAGACTGGGTTCACAAAAGCTGAGAAGTACCAGCGTCCTGCCCACCCTGGAAAATCCTGCGGCTGTCAACAGTGGGCGGTGTGAAAGTCCTGTAATCCGATCTTATCTACCTTCCTGCCTTTGAATGGGGCCACAACAAAACCAGCACTTTTTACAGCTGGGGCGCTACCTTCTCCTAAGCCTCGGGCCCCTTTCCTTCCTCCTGGCTTCCTGTCTCCCTTCTGCCCAGTCCCCTCAACACCCCTCTGTGTCAGCACCTCCAGCGAAGGTGTGACAGGGCTCACAGTCAGGTGCCCATTCCCGTGAGGATCTGAAGCTGGGGCGGGACAGAAAGAGACAGCCCCCCCCACCCTCCCGCAAAGGCCACTGCAGGAGCCCAGGAAAAGCACACCAGGGTGGGGAGTCCACACTCGCCCCTAGACAGCTCCTTAACCACAGGCCTGGGGAGGGTGAAAGGAACTCAGTGGTCCTGGACTCCAGGTCTGCAGCGCACCCCAGTCCTGGACGCCACAAGACCCTCACAGCTCACACCTGCACAGCAGACACCTTTGCAGGATTGGCTCTACTGTCCCAGCTTAACATGACACACAGCCACCCCCAGGAGGCCGTGAGCTCTGTCTGAAGCCACAGGGCACAAGCATGGAGGTCTGGGACAACCTCGCCTGTACTTTCCCCCACCGAGGGGTGGGAGGCAGCAGGGAGGAGCCCAAAGCAGGCCTACGACAAGGCCCCTACACCAAGGAAGTGGCCAATCAGATCTGGGCAGATGAATGACACCCACACAAGCTACCTTCATGGACAAGGGCCAAGTTCATACAGTCAAAAATATTTACTGAGCTGCGTACCAGAGCCAGGAAGTGATTCAGTAGACATTCAGCGGAGGGAGAGGGTGCGCCGAGAGCCGGGAGCGGGAGCACCGGAGACGGGACTGTGGGGGTCCGAAGTCAGACAGGCGGAGGGGCCTCAGAGGGGTCCCGGGGGCTGCGATGTTGCGGTGGTAGGGAAAGGACATGAGGAAGAGCCCAGGCGGGCCTCCTGTAGGGGCCCAGGGGCCGCGCCAAGTGAACCAGCAGAGTGGTCTGTTCTGGAGAACTGTAAAAACCAGACTAAGGGACCCTGGCTACAGGACTGGGACTGTCTACTTACCCCTGTTCCCAGCCACCAGGACCATGGAGAGATTTTACAGTTCTACCCCTAGAGGGTCCATCTCAGGCAGACGTCAAATCCCTATAGGTGAGCAAGACCTAGACCTTCCCCAATCCACTCACTGCTCCAGAGAAGGTAGCTAGAAAACACCTCAAAGGGGGGTGTATGTTGCACATTTTAATCGGTTTTCACACATTTCTGAGCAAAGGCATGACTGCTGTGTGTGTATGTGCATGAGCGCGCGCGCGCACGCACACACACACACACACGTAAGTTTCAAAGGGGAAAAGGCCGCAGTTAAATCTGACTCAAATTCACTGGCTTTAAGGGCACACTTGTACACACACCTCCCAATTGACACAGCACAGGTCTGAGACTGGTTCCAGCCACAGGCGGGCCTGGGGGCCAGCAGGATGCTCCTGGCTCTGTGTGACCACCTTCCGGGGGACCTGTGAAAAACCCGGAGCTCCCGAGGGCAGGAACTGGGTTTCCACTCTCACTGCACCCCGCAAAGCAGGTGTTTCGGGATCTTGCTGATCTGATGGCAGAATAAACACTGGGGCATTCTGAGCCCCATTTCCCATGGCTGAGGCATCCATAAAAATGCAGGCGCTGCGTGCAGTAAACCTGCAGGATTCCTTGCCTCCAGCCCACCCTTCGGTTGGCTCCCCCTAAGACCTGGAAACTGTATCTGGTGTCTCCTAAGCGTCACTCCAGACCAGCTTGGTCTCATAGGGGAAGGCAGGCAGAGGGCAGAGCTGCCGGGCTGTAGAATTGGAGACCATCTCTGACACCCAGGCATTTCGAGTGGGCACCAATCAGAACGGGAAAGCTCCCTAGTATGTGTGTTCACACAGGACACCGCTTTCTCCCAAACTCAAAGTGAGCAGCACTTGGGACACCAGTTCCCCCAACACTCAATGAGGTGTGAAGTACTAGTGACCCCTCACAACCAGGATGTACCCCGCAACCTAAAAGAGCCCGACCTCCTCCATTTCTCCACTCTTATCTTTCCCCGTGGACAACAAGAAAGCTAGAACAGAGACCTCAACTCTACCTCCTTGCTCTGTGGCCTCTGGACAAGTCACTAGCCCTCTCTGGGTCTGTGGTGCCTCCTAAAGGCACAGCCTAACTTGGGAAGTCCCAGGGCTGCCTCCAGGCCCCCTGGGAACATCAATGACCCCTCCCTTTCCTTCCTCTCCCAAGCAACACGCACACACGTCAGAAAGCAGGTCAGGGAGGAGCACATCTGTGGAAGATCACTCTTGCTTCTGAACTCTAATGAAAGCCAGGTCACAAATTCTGCGTGTCCATCTTGACGTGTGTAACCCACGGGCTGAGCTCATTCCCAGCAACGTCCCAGCATCACCACCATGTGCTTCCGGAACATTCTTTACCCCTACAGGAGCCCCATGCCCACCACACAGCCACTCCCACCCCTCCCTTCCCCACCCTGGCACTGCCGATCTGCTTTCCCGCTCTATATATCTGTCTACCCTGGGTAGTTTGTGTAGATGGAATCATACAATAATGGCATTTGTGTCTGGCTCCTTTCATACATAACCTTTTCAAAGTTCACCTGTCTTAGCGCATGGGCTTCATTTCTTGGCTGGAAAGTGCTCCGCTGGAAAGAGGAACGCTGGTCTGAATTAGTCAAGTCTTTCGCAAACTTTGGTACTACTAATTATTAGTAACGATTAAACAGAATCATCTATGATGGAAGGTACAGGCACAGGGCGAGGGCTCAATTAACTTTTGATCACCACCATCGTCATCCTCACCAACAAACTGTAGCGTGTCCCAGCCTGGCTGGGGAGTCACCGGCCCGTGGGCTCTGCCTGGCACCAGCACCTGAGCAGATGAATCAGAACATTTCTGCCCCCGTACTATGCACCCCCAAGGTTCCCACCCCAGCAGTAAATCACCGCGGGTGCAGCAACAATCAGACACCAGCAAAGCAGGGAGACCCCTCTTCAAGTAATCCTGCCACATGAAACCTCCCAAGACGATAATGTTTGGGGATGCAGTGCGATTCCCCATCTCAAAATGATTTCACAACAGGATTCCTTTAAAGGGGTCCTCCTGTTCTCCTAAAGCACTTCACTGTGCACAGCACTGCAGCCACAGACCTGCTTCACAGAACACTGTATGGTACGGCGGTTCAGTCCTGCTCTGGTTCTCATGGACAGGGAGGGTGACGGACATTAGGACCTGGCACTGGCCCTCCCCTCCATGTATTGAGCTGTCCGACCTGAAGATGAGTCTTGAGTCTTCATCCTGCGTCTCAGCCCCGTGACCCTGACAAGAACAACCATGCCAGGAACGTGACACACACCTGTGATGGAACCTGGCACTCTGGGAGGCAGAGGCAGGAGGATCCCAAGTTCCAGCCCACCCTGGAGACTGAGCTACTTAGTGAGACCCTGTCTCAGATAATAAATAAAGGGCAGTGGATATAGCTCTGTGCAAAAGTGTTGGGTTTAGTCCATGATTTTTTTTTTTTAAGAAAAGCAAAGCAAAACCACTTCCAAGAGCACCACTTTGCTCATAGTGAACACAGAGCCACACCCCTATCCCTAAGGCTGGTCTGAGAAGGGAAGGACAGGGCCAAGGGAGGAGAACTGTCACTGTGACTCACCACGGAGCTAAGCTCTCAGGACAGGGGCTCTGCCCATTGTTTGGGACAGAAATTCACATCTGTGAAGCATTGCAAAACACAGTCTCACCTTTGAGAGCTCCTTGAACTCGTCCTCTCTGGTCCCCTCACAGTAGCACCCGAGCCTTCCCTCCCCGTCTCTTAGCCAGCCCCTCCCACTGCACGGGACCCCGGGCCCCACCGCCACCTGCCTTCAGGGGCCTTGGAGGCCTCCCCAGCTAGCGCAATCCTGCCCAAGTGCTCCTGGCCGCTCCTCCCCAGCTCCTGAAGCTTGTTTTCTTTAATTAGCTCACTGTGGCAGGAGAAAAACGCGGCCCCACCCTCCAAATGAGCAGCTCTGGGCCTCAAATGTCCTCTGTGGTTTGCTGTGTGCTGCCAAGTGTGCGCCAGGCAGCAGCGGGCCCAGGGCCGGGACGCAGGGCAGGAAGCGCTCCATTCCCCAGCCCAGGTGGTTCTCTTCCCTACAGCTGCCGCTGAGCAACCACAGGCCGCTGCACCCCTTCCTGCGTGTCCGAGACCTGCCACCGTGGTCCTGGCGAGGGACCACTCCAAACCCTGCTGGTTTTCGCGCCCCTCCTCCCTCCGTCCCTCTCTTCTTCCTTTCCCCTTACCTTGTTTTTCATTCCGCTCCGGGGGCAGCTGGTGGTGCAGAGTCCTCTCCCCTCCTCCCACAAATGAACAACAGACAACAGCAAACAAGGATTTCGGACACACGGAGGCCCCCCCAGAGTCCTCCTCAGCTGCAGCAGCACTTCAGCCTACCGTGATTTCCACACGCACACACGCCTCCTGGGCTGGGCCTCTTCCTGTAAGGCAGCACCCACGCCATTCTACAAAGAAACTGAGGCACTGTTTGGAAGAGACAATCAAAAGGTCACTTGACTGAAGGTGACTGGGCTGAGATAACAAAGACCTCGACCTTCAGACTCCAGGTGCTGCAATTTTTCTTCCACCGCAGTAGCTTCTAAAGCACATTCCCACAAGCCGCTTCTAGGTACGGACAGAGACCCCAGATCCATAACCATGGACTCTGCTGCGGGGCCTGCAAGGCTGGGTGTTCCCAGCACCCCTAGGGACTGTCCCTGCCCCCTCCTATCCTCACTGCTGTGACCTGTACTGGCATTTATTCAATACCACAGGCCCAACACCACGCCCGCCCCTCCCTCTTGCTCCTTTATCCCTTACGAGCGCCCCAGGAAGTGGTTACCCTTACTCTCATTTGCAGATGAGGAAACCGAGGCTCTGAGAGGCTTGGACAATTGGCCCAAGGATAAGCAGCCAGTTAGCAGGAGTTGGCACGGGACACACGAAGTCAGCCTCCTCACAGCCCACTTACAACCAAGGGACTGAGCCCTGCCTGCTGCAGAGAAGACTTCTTCAGGAGGCCAAGCCAGAGATGCATCAAACAAGGGGCTCTCTCAGCCTGTGCTGGCTCATGCCGCTACCCTGGGCTGCTCAAAACTTGCAAGAGGGAATGCGCAGGAGACCCCAAATATCTCCAGCAAGGTTACGTGCGCAGCCTCCTCCTTCTCCAACCAACTATGGTTTCTCTCAACAGGGCCACCCTCACTCCGAACAGCAAGATGCTCGCTGCCCAATATCACCTCTTGGCTCTGTGACCCAGAAGCCTCTGTGAGCGCACTGGGGACCAATAAAAGGCTGGCACTTGTGAGACCAGCTGAGATCCCAGGGGCCCAGAGCACAGTTGAAATATGAAGCTGTCTGCGCAAAAAGCAAGACAAGCCACAGCACAAAGACAAAGCCTTTTCTGTTTTCCACGATCTCTCCCTCGCCGTCAGGGTGTTTTCCACTTGCTATTTACTATCATTCTAAGAAAATTATTTTAAATTATTATGTGAATGTGCTGTTCATGTGTATGATAGGATGCTCATTTTACATACAAAGACAAGTACATTTAGGGACACTGTGGAATCACCAAAATTGTACAGGTTTTATTTTGCAGCTTGGATGTGAACACACATCTACTAAGTCGCAAAGGTGACTTAGAACACTTGAAACACATCCAACTCACTCAAGGCCAGTGCTTGCTCCAAGTCCTGCTCAGCTCCCAGACATCTGAGGTCCTGAAGATCCTGTGCTCTGGGGCACAGCTGCATCAGCTCAGAAACTCCATCTTTAAGGGCCTGGATTAGAGAAATGCTGGTGTCCGTGCAGAAAGGCAAAGAGGGCTGGGGTAAGATGTTCCATCTTAGTTCACAGGGGGCTGCCCAGAACAGCAGGGAGGTGGGCAGCTGGGCATCCTTTTATCTGGTTATCACCAAGGGAAAAGAGGTTGGGGCAACCACTCACCCACCAGCTCTTAACCAGGTGATGAACAGGAGCGAGGTACTATACCCACATGAACTCAACCTCACAGCAATCTTAGAGATATGTATATTGTTACTTTCGTTTTTCCACTGGAGAGACTGAGGCTCAGGGGAAAGATACGACTTGCCACGGCCTGCCTCGCCAGTGCAGGCTGACTTCTCTGTCTGTCCCTGCTGCCTCCCAGAGGGCTCCTTGCGCAGCCCAGCCATCTGCCCAGAGGCCGGGACCACAGCTGTGTGAAAACATAAGTGCCTTTAGCTCAAGAAACAAGAGACAACATTGACCCCAATAGGCCAGGCAAACCAAGCCAGTTACAACCTGCCACACAAATCTGAAGCTGGGTGTGAAGTGCACGCCTGTAGTTCCAGCTACTTGGAAGGCTGAGGCAGGAGGATTATTTGAGTCCAGTAGCTCAGGGCCAGTTTGGGTAACAGAACAAGGCCCTTTCTCAAACAAAAACAAAGCCACCCCAAAGCATCCTGACAGCCAAGGGTGAGGCTCAGTGGTAGAACCCTTGCCTGGCATGTGTAAGACCCAGGTTTCCATCGCCAGCACTACCAACACACACACACACACACACACCACGTGCATCTCTGGGACACAATTTCAGGTATGTGGTCAGGTCCTTGCCAAAGTCAGTGCAGCCCTACGAGTCTCCCCAGATGCCTGTAAAGCAGATCTCAGGTAATTATGCTTCTCCATGGTTGCTGGCTGCGTGAGAAGTAATGTGTGTTTATTACGTTAAAAGCCTAGGCCCTGCCTCAGCGTGGTTATTAGAGTCATTAGGACCTGCCCCGGCAGGCCCTGGGCTCAAGTTCTCCCCGCTGTCCGCCACCACCCGCCACAGCCCTCTCCACAGGCCAGTGGTTCTGAGCAGAGCCCAGACAGGGCTGTGTGCTGAGTCTGCCCAAGGAGGAGCCAGAGAACGTCTCACCCTGCACAGAGGGATCACAGGGGCAGTGCCTGCAGAGCCCCAAAGAAAGAACACAGCAGCTGGCACTCCTGTCCCAGGGTCTCACTCCTGTCCTGATGTCCGTTCTGGTCACAATCTACAGAGTGGCAATGTGGGGTCGTGACAGTGTGTGTATTCTGACCTGCCCAAGGCTCAGGCTGGCTTCGCTGGGCCCATGGGCCCCTGCAGGCCACCCATACATGCAGGCTCCGGAGGTCCTGCTGTCTGCCCTGACCCCCCTCCCTCCAGTGTGGGTGGGATGGATACACTGTGAACCCTGGTCCAGGAGGCCCTCAAAGAGCCTAGGAGCAGAATCCGTGCCACCTGAGTTCAACACCTTACCCATGTCACCCTGGTAAAGCACCTGCCTTCCCTGAGTCAGAGCATCCTCTGCTACTAACCAGGAAGGCCCCAGTCCACGGAGACACTCATGGGCCTTGCTGGGCTGTCCATGGCCTGGGCAGGCCTCCTACCAGTCTGGGAGGCAGCCACAGGCAGGGAGACAAGACCGACCAGCTGCCTCAAAGTCCTACAGGTAACAGCCTTCAACCAGCAATGCCACATTCCTAGGTGATGCTGTATCACCACCAGGCAAGAGCATCACCTGGCTTCTCTTTCCCCTCTCAGCAGGAGCCCTGCAGCTGACTGAGAGGGGACACGGGGGCCGGCGTGGTGACCCACCCCACTGCCTGAGTGAGCCCCTCTGTGCAGGTGGGTGGGGGCTCACAGAGCTGCTGAGGCCCAGGTGTGCACCCCACAGCTTCACGTCCTCAGGGTGGATCTGGTGTTTGGGCAGTTTTACGTCAAGCCATTCCACGTGCCCTGCACTGTGGCCAGGGAGGGCACAGGAAGACGGTGGGCAGATGAAGCCAACACGGCTCAGAAAGCCTAAGCAACAAACTTCCAAACACTGGGCGGCAAAGGGAGACAGGCAGCCTGCTTCTGAGGTCTGCGGTCTTTCCCCTCCGCCGGTGGCCAGGCACAAGTGCCAGGGCAGTGGACCCCAAGGCTCAGATCAGCACAATTAACAAAGTGTGCCGACTCCCAGAGAAGAACACAATCGCTACGCACTGCAAACTGTACTAACAAAAACTTTTTAAAAATAGGATGAGGAGGAGGACCTCTACCGACAAGAAGCCAACTCCAGTCTGCCAATCCTTTGCCTTCACACTGCCTAAAGCCCCCTAAGTGGTCACCACTGCCGGGCAGACCTCAGAGCTCGGCACTAACCTGGGGATTAACGTCCTGTGGCCCAGAGCCTGGCCGCTACTGCCCCAATTCTTCTACAAAGCTCCATGGGAACCAGCGCATACAGGACCTTGGGCCTGTCACTGTTTATTCCTCACAGTCAGCTCAGGGTCTGGTTATGTTCAGCTACCTAACAGACGTACAAAGATGACCCCAGGAAGCACCTGACTGGAGAGGTACAACCTGCAGGCTCGTGCCCACCTTGCCACCACACGGCTGCTCTGCGCAGACCCCCAGCCCTGGCACCTCAGCACCCTGCTAGCTGCACCAGCAGCTCTCACAAGGATGACAAACAAAAGGGATGTCAGGGGCTCCACCCCAGGGCTTGGGATCCAAGAGGACTCCGGGGGCAGCGGGGGGGGGGCAGCTGTGTTTCTGTCAAGTGCCACAGGGATGCCAGTGCCACCAGGGACCACACTTTGAGAACTACTGATTAAGCATGAAAGTGATCACCCAACAGTGGCAGGCTGGCGGACTGAGGCTAGCACACGTGGTCGGTGGAACAGCACAGGGATATTAGGAAAAACACAGGAAATCATGAGATGTTGCTCCTTATAATACCAAGTTACAGCATCAGGCTCTGTAGTGTGCTGGTCCCAGCCCAGTTTGCCCTCTGACCCATTCCTGTTCCCTGGGCTCTGCTCTGTCTGCCCCAGAGCTGATCTCTTGATTTCCTGGGGGACAGAGGGGAAGGCCACCCCTTGTCCCTTGGCTCTGAAGATGGCCCGTCTGGAAGCAGTGGCTTCTCAAGCTCACAGTGACCCCAACCCTGGGTGCCAGGAACACCACCTTCTCCCTTTGTCCTTCCACTTAAAGATGGCTGTGGCCTCCCGCTAAGCTCCAGGTCACCTTGTCTTCCACACTTGGCTTCTCAGCTCCTTGATCACCTGTGTGACCAAGGCTCCATATTAAATTTTCTTTCTGGTAAACACTGATGTCCTTCCTGCTCTCCCGGTTAGACTCTTGACTGATACGATCTGATTACGGCGACACAAACACGCTTCTGCAAACAGACGCTCTAGAGGGCGATAACGGAAGAGGTAAGTGATGAAGGCTTCCCCCGCAGAAACGCTGGAATCAGTCTGCTGCCTATTACCACCAAGACAGAAATCTAGCACTATGCACAGAGCAGAAGGAAAATTAAAAGTGAGGCCCTAGGAGGAAAAGTCCAGGGAGCCGTGAATCCATGACAACACATCTAAGAAAACCAACCCCTGTATTTTCGTTTCTGAAAACACCTTATTTTGGAGAAACCATGGCCACAGCCACAATGACACCAGCAGTTCCCCTTGAAAGTACCAGGTGGTTATCTGGAAGCGAGTGACTCACAACCAGAGAGGTCACATCTTGGATCACATTGGGTCCCTGCCCCTGGCTGGGGAAGGGCAGGTTCAGGCCAAAACGCTACCTCCAGCCCCACGGCACGGTGCAGGCAGGTTCCACCTGTCAGGCCACACTCTGGGGGAGCTTGCTGGGGCACAGAGGTGATGGATGAGGGCATTCAAAGAGCAAAGGGACTTTGGCCACCCAGGTCTACCAGATGTCACGGGCATGAAGCGTGTACCAGGGGGGCTGGGGGAAGAAGTACCTTCTTTTCCTGTAATGTTGTAGGCTTTTCTCTCCCAGGATGCAATGAAAATCCAAAGAAAGACTCCGTGACACTAGACGGTGACCACAGTTAATAAATTACAGTGGGTTCCAGCCAGAGACTCCGAGCACCTGAAGGAAATAGTCCTCTCCCCAAGCTCAGCCTGACTGGCAACAGAGGCACTGGCCACAGGCCAGACACAGGTTGATGATCGGCTGGTGGCAGCTTAGTGACAACACTGCACCCAACAGACCCCAGGGGCTTCCCACCTGTAGTGGATTGACAACTGGTGGTCAACTGAAAACACCCAGCTGAACTGAGTAAGTATGGTGCTGGGTGTGGAAGGCCCACCTGGGGGTTGTTGCCAGCAGTATAAGAGGCAGAACCGGAGAAGAAAAACAGAAGTTATTGGGAGCTGGTAGATGCTGTTGAGACCTAGTAGAGGCTGTTGAGAGCCGGTAGAGGCTGTTGGGAGCTGGTAGAAGCTGTAACAAGCTGTTGTTTCTCTTGGAGGAGCTTGTCACGCTGGCTTTCCTGATGAACTTGGCTGTTCTCACCATCTAAGGAGCTTGGGACATTGTTGCCCCTGAGGATGGCTGTGCTAACCTTTCAGGAGAGCTCTGGTTCTTACTTTGAGCATCACTTCCTGGCTCCAGTGCAGATCCCTCAGCCTGCTGGCACAGATCCTTCATCCTGCTGGCACAGACTTTCTAGCTTCCACCACTGACCTTTGGGCCTTCCCAGTGTAGATCCATGAAACAGGTCTGCATGAGACATTGTCCTGGGCTCTGGGCCTCCAGTTGGATTTGTGGGAGGCGTTGTTATGGGCTCTAGGTCTTCAGCTGGGCTCATGCAGGGCATTACTGTGGGATCCAGGCCCTCAGCTGGATTCTTTGGTATTTAGTGTGTTGAAAGATTTCCTGCGCTCTTGTATATGATTCTTTGGGTAACTATTATAAGTAATCTTATAAAATATATGTCCTGTATTGTTCCCCTTGCAAGAACCCAAACCACAATACCACCATACTGAGTTCCTTTCCCACCCAACCCACCTCTGACTGCAAACTCAAACAGACACAGAGGTTAGAGGGCCAGGAAGGAAGGAATGTGGCACAGAGGAGCCACAGGAGCTTCCAGGGAAACGGAGTCACTTTCCCCAACCTAGAGGGAACTCAGCTCAGCTGCTGGGCTGTGCCTGCCACCAAGCACACATGGAAATCAAGGCTCACTCCAGCTCTACACGCTGGGCATCAGAAAGCACGTTCCACCCGTCTGAGTTACTTTTCTCTCATTGCTGAGGCAAAATACCCGACACCCAAAGTTAAAGGGGGAAAGGCAGTTTGTAAAGGTTTCAGTCCATTATCAGGGTGCCAAGGCAGGGTGGCACAGGGCAGAGGGGCAACCATTCATGGGAGCAGAAGGCTGAAAGCAACAAGCAAAAGACAAGACTCTTTCTGTCCCTTATATTGTACACAGGCTACCTGCCCTAGGGTGAGTGTACAGCACTCACACCCATAATCCCAGCACTGCGGCACCAATCAATCACACACTCTAGACTCAGCCACCTCCGGAAAAGCCCTATGACTGCATGAGCCTTTGAGGGACCACCTAGACACACACCATACCACCCCACCCTACCTCCCACCCGTTCTCCAGCCCCGAGAAGCTGACACCATCACACCTGACCTTTTCACCCCTAAGAGCTAGCTGGCTTTACCCTCTAAGATAATGACTACCCCAGGGAAAGGGGTATGGCCAACACTGTCAACTGAGGAGCACACATAGTCCAGATTTACACTCAGCCCAAGCCAGCCAATGACACACCCAGGCCCACCAGGCAGAAAGCTGGTTCTATCTCTGGTTTTCCCAAGATTTGTCTTGGACAAGTCACTGTACCTCGTGGGGGCCACAATTTCCCCATCTGTCAGTAACAGGGTTACACCAGACAACCTGTGGCGTCACTTCTAAAGGGGCATACATAGGACATGGCCCGTCTCACGGCAGAGACTTCTCCTCGAGGCTTCTGATGGAGATGCAGGTACCCCCCAACCCCCAAGGGATGGGGGTTGAAAGAGGTAAGCGGAACGCCCACCCCAGCAGCTCCCTGGGTGGCTGTCACCTCCTCAGGTGGCACGTCCCCTGGCCTGGCCGTGACTTCCCCACATACTATCAATGATAGTACAGCAGGCACAAGCCCACCCTCTGACAAAGGGGAGCCCCAGAATGGGAGCCTTTGTGGCTCCCCAGCAAGGACATCAAAGCCACCACACTGATGGCTGTTGGGACCACAGACTTCCCCCACCCCCTGCTAAGCCACTGCCTGGCTGTGCACAGGGCCAGATCACAGCCCTTGAGGACATACTGGCACCTCCCCATAGGGACTATCACATGGATGAAAAATACATAAGGAAGTGCGCCGGACACTGTAAAGTGCTGTGCACAGGAAAGGCATTGGTGCATCCCCTGGGCCTGCGAAGAGCAGTTTTAAAAGGACCCATTATTTTCTGAGAGCTACAGGGACACACAGCATGTACATCATTTTGTTTTTTTTTTTTTTTTTTTTTTGAGGCAACACAGTCTCTCCAAAAATCTACCGCTGAAAATTGTCCCTGGTCACCTACCACAGAGGGATGAGACCACTTCCCAGGCCCAAACAAGGCTGCTGTAAACCGCAGCCCCCTTGGGAGGCTGAAGACCAGAGTCCCAGGCCGGAGGGAGCCCAGCTCATCTGCTGCTAGTCAGAGCCACTAAGAGGTTAAGATGGCAAGGGTGTTCTGCCAGGAGAGCTGCCTGGGTGGATGAGGTGCTGCTAGGTTTCTAAGGTCTGTGTCTTCCTATTGGGGTCTCCTAGCCTGGCTTCAGCCAGCCCCACTGCCATGCAACCCCCTCAAAAAGTCCACTTTGCTTTGCTTCAAGTGCTTTATTTGAGGTCTCCTGGCGACTCTGCAGGCCGCTCCCTCTGGGGCTCACTGAGCTGCCTTTGTCTGCAGAAAGGTCACCTGCTGACAAAGACATCCTAGACAAAGGTTGAGGTCGGCACCATCCACAGCGCATGCTCCCAGGCTGGGCTGCAAGCTGTTCTCCCGCTCCTGTTCCGAAACAGCACCAGCCTCCAGGTGGCTCTGCTGCCTTTGCAGGTTTCTCTCCCTCTGCTTTGCCTGCCTCCCTCTTGCACGTGTTTTCACACTTCCAACACGCACTTTCCTCCAGCGTGGCTGCCCTTGCTCCTGCCCACCTATCCACCTGCCACCATAGGTGCAGAGCTAAGAAAGTACAGCAGGAGCTCAGCAAGTCCATCGGGAGGGCCACTGGGCACCGGCCAACCCTGTGCCCATCCACCAAGCCACAGGCTCCCAGGAGGGCCAGCTCCAAGCCTGGACCTCTGGGCACCAACACAGGCAAACACTGGGCAGAGTAAACCCACCCCACGCCGGAAGTACACCCAGCAGGCCTCCCCCTGACTCTAAGGTGATACGAGGAATAAACTAACACATGCATCTGCCCTCCCCACCCACCTCAAGGTTTCTATTTTTGTCCTTCTCCAAGAGCTGTCAATTAACGGGACAGGAGTGACTCTGGGAACCTGATCCACCCTCAGCCTCCCAAGGGCTGGCCGGCTCACCACCCGCTCCAGCCAGGGCCAGCATCACAGCAAGGCAATCTCAGAGCGCAGAGGCCAAAATTAAAAGGTAAAGTAAAAAGGGAACTGTTTACTGGAAGCTTAAGCTCTGCTGCCCAAAAACTACAGGGCTTTTTAAAAAACACACACAGGTAGCTATCACGCCGCTGCCACCCCACCGGAGGAAACATCGACTTTGCTCTCCACGCAGCTATCTTGCCTGCCTGCCCCCGATAACACTCGCGGCGTGACCAGGAACCCCAGAGAAGTTACTTGCCAAGAAATAACAGCTTTGACCACACCAGAGCCAGTCCTGCATTTATGATCATCACCGACTAGCTCGCTGGACAAAGCGACACCCAAAATGCAGCCACGATGGAGAGGTGGCATGAAAGACATATGAGGTACACAGATTTCTGGGCGCAGAGAGAGACGACTTTCCAACTGCAGCTATGTAGGACACTGAGGTGGGCCGATGGCAACTGTTAAAGCAGACCCTGGAGGAGATCACCTTGATGAAAAAGGAAAATCCAAGGGGTAACGTGTTCCTGAAAGCTGGGACATTTCTCAGGGGCAAGGACATAGTCATTCCTTCTCCCTGGCAATGGAGTCGCCACCAGGGCTCCTGCCCCTCTGGAGACCCCTGGCATCTGGTGAGACGGGAGGAGACACGCACCCTGCAGGCAACCTGTGCGCCACGCTTTCGCCAGCTCCACACATCTGTGCCATTCCCCCCTCCCCCGCCGGGTGGCTGCTGCGTCCCTACATTACTCACCGTGTGACCACAGCATAGAAGGCCTTCATTACCGTCTCTTGGTGCCTCAAACCTTATGCCCTCCTTTCCTCCAAGCACCCTGCTCGGCGTCCTACATGCTCACATGATGAGTCCTCCTTCCTGTGGAAAGACAGCAGCCCCATCTGGGTCTACACCTGCATCTCAAGGCGCGGGTGCGCATAGCTTATCACCACCCCCTCCATGTGCGAAACCCCCAGGGTTAATCAGAGTTGACAAATTCTCCTCCCTAAGGCTCGTTCCGCATCTCTACCTTTGCTGTCCTCCCATGGAGCAACCCACCCTGGACCTGGACAAGAGCATCCAACCCAGCCACCCTTCCCCTGTCTTCTGGTTGCAGTTTTAGTCCAGGCAGCTGTGCCCCATCAGGCCTCCGAGACTGGAGGAAAGAACCCTCAGCAGTGGCCAGAACTAATGAGGCGCCAACACCAGAGTTTAGATGAGACAGCTGATTTGGAAGGGCACTTTCGAACAAAGACAGGGACCCTCGCCCCAAGGCACTGGCCAAAGAGCGCACACTTCAACAGCCTCGCGCGCCCTGGGAGCACACGGGGTGCTGCCAGGAACCTGATGTGAAGGTTCTCCAGCGCTGGCGAGACCTCTTAGTTTCATGAAAAAAGCGTGGGTGTGTGGAATGGCCTGTTTCACCCACGCCTGCCCCACCCCCTTAGTATTCTGAGTTTCCTGAACAGAAATAATCAGCTACAGATGGTTCCACTACTTCAAAGACACTGAAAAACCACTGACCCAGAGATACAGACAAGTGGGTCTCTAAACCTCAGGCCGGGACTCAGCAGCCACCGAAATTACCAAACCAGCACACACCCAGAACCCAGCCCTCTTTTCTCTCAGGGTGAGTGTGTGCTTTTCTTTTTCCAGTCAACTACGGTCACTTTCCACCCAGGACACGCACCTGTCACGCTGAACCCCAGCTTTACATAAGCACCTACAGCTGCGGTTCTCAGTCGAGGCTGTACAGTCACCTGGGAAGGTTCCAAAATACTCACTTCCCAGCCCCCAACCTGAATTAACTGGTCTGAACATCAGAACGTAGCCAAAGGGAGCCGGGTGTGGTGGTGCATGCTTATAATCCCAGCACCCTGGAGGCTGAGGCAGGAGGATCACTGCAAGTTAGAGGCCAGCCTGGGCTATATAGCGAGATCCTGTCTCAAAAAAAAAAAAAAACCCATGATGAGAACCAGCTCAGGTGACCCCAACATTCAAGTGTGGATCGGAAGGAAGAGTCTAAGCCACCACCCTTTCCTTGGAACCCCCAACCTCTTTCCATCCTGTCCTCAATTGTGGGCCCCAGAGTGATCGCACTGCGATTCTGAAACTATCAAAATGAGTAACAGTCGTTTCTTTGAACACAAGTGCAGGAATTTGAATTTTTAAGGTGAAAGAAACATTAAAAGCTTGCTAAGCAACGCCTTCAGTTTATAGAAGAGGAAGCCAGAGGCCTGGAGTAACAAAGTGACTCACCCACCGTCACAGAACTGGTGCACATGAGCATCTCTTTCATCCTCCTCCATGATACAGAGAGCCCTGTCTGGCACAGGGACAGAGACAGCAAGGACGACTGCCCGGTGTCCCCTGATCTACCGTTCCCAGCTGTGTGCTTTGGTAGCTCGGCTCCTCACCAGCCTTAAAATGCTTGAGAGCAAGATGGCGGCACCATCTCTTGGATTCCCCAATGCCCAGCCCAGCAGGAGCCCTCAGAGGCTCTACCTGCTGCTGGCTGAGGCTCTCGGAAAAGCTATCAGCGCAGAGTGGGCCCTGCTTGAAAGGGCGCCCCACTGAGCTGTGGGTGTGAGAGGCTGAGCCAGCAGTGGGTTCTGCTTTCTGGTGCCTAAGACAGCACTGACTGTTGCTTTCGAAATCTCTAACCAGCCTGCGAACCCGTTCCCCTTCCTTTGCGTGTGTGTATGGGAGCAAGGCTGCAGGACAACTGGTGCCTCCAAGCATAGGGAAAGTGTGCTCGGAGCCTCGTAAGAACTGCCCTCACCTGCAGCCTGACCTCCCCCAGCCTGGCCTGGACCCTCAGGTGGGGCTTCATTTCACCGTGAGGCAGGGCCACCACGACCTTCCAAATCCCCCACACGTCTGCAGCCCCCAGAGGTGTTTCTGGTGGCACCCAACTCCCAGAACCAACAGAAGTAGCTCAGCAAATAATCTGAATTGAAGCCAGGTATGGTAGTAAGTCCCTGTAAAACCAACATTTGGGAGGCTGAGGCAGAAAGATCTCTGCAAGTTCAAGGCCAGACTGGGCCACACAGTGAGTTCAAAGTCAGCCTAAACTGCACAGCGAGACCCTGTCTCAAAAATAATTATTAATTAACTAATTAAATAAAAAAGAGGAATGTGTGGGAATGGGAGGAGGAAATGGGCCACGTTCAAATTCAGGGGTGCCAGGGATGTATTTGAGTATCAATACCCAGACAACTGCCAGTGCTGAGGGTCTCTAGCTCTTAAGTCAGAAGTCATCCCCACAATGGCCATCAGGGGACCCCTCCCCCACAAACAGAAGTCTGGCCTGCAATTCTGACTCAACCTAGCTGGGGAGAGCAACATCCCATACCTGGTCTGATTTTCATGTCACTTAGGCTAAAGGAGACAACAAAAAAACAAAAATAAAAAGCACAGTGACCAAATGAGGACATTTACAGGGATCCCTGGATCAAAGGCCCTTTGTGAACGGTGTTATTTCATCCTCTTCCTAACGGTAACCACTTCCCACACGAGCCCCAGGAAGGCAACCATACAGCCCACAAGAGAGATAGAATTATGACCGCACTTCCCTCTCATAAACAGGCGCTGGTAAACATGGGAGACCACGGGTCCATAGCATGGTTACACAAAGGGTTCCCCCCGCCCGGTCCCCATGGGCTGACATCCCCTCCACTCTGTGAGTGGTGAGCTCGCACCATTAACTCCAGAACCCAGGGTCACCCAACAGAACCGGCTTCACACAGGGACACTTAGCTCGGTTTCATGCCCAGGCTCACCTGGTCACCGCTCTTGGAAACTTGACAATTCTCAGGGAAAAGAGCTGCTCCGGTTGCAGGCCTATGCTGAAAGGTGCCTTCCCGTGCCAGGCCACAGGAAGAAGCCAAAGGACAACCGCATGTGTTTGCAGAAGCATGAGTTCTCTGCGCCACCCCACCCTGGGTCAGGAGGGGGCTCAACGTTTAAACAAAGCTATAACAGCAACTCTTTCAATCAAGCAAGAAAAGCAGGCGAACCTCAGATGAAAATCTTTTCTAGAGCTTTGAGATGTTCCCTGGGGTCCTAAGTGATCCCGGTTCTTAGATCAACAGGGAAATAAAATGCAAGGCCTTGGGACAGACGCTTGCAAACCTAGAGGTTGCTGCGAGCTCCCTAGCTAAGACCCAAGGGCTCCCCCCATCCGCAGAACACCCCACCAGAAAACAGCCAAGAGTCATAGCGAGAATCGGCCGGCACTGCTTTTCACCACCAAACATGATAGAATTTTTATTTCCTCACAGATGTGCTTTCAGAGAAAGCATCCAGCAGATTCAAACCAAGCCGCACGGGGGACTGAACATGAAAGTCTATTCTGTACCTTCTTGAGGCTTGAACCTTGCAGGAAGCTTTTAGAATCCCCTCCCCCACCGGAAGCGGCTTCAGCTCCGCCCCCCTGCCCCACACCATACCCATACTCCAGGGCCTGTCCTCAGCTTCACTTTGTCAACAGGAAAATCCGATGCATGGAGGCAGGGAGGCAGAAATTGGAACTGCTTGAAACACTCTGGTGTGGGTCACAAAATGTGTGGTCCTCAGGCCTCACTTCCGGTTGTCTCCCTGAGGCACAATCTAACACCTTACACAAAGCTTCCCCAGCCACCGGAGACTGCCACAACCTGCCTGTCTCAAGCGAAGTTACACAACCGCCCCTCCACCTCAATAACTACGAGGAGCTTTGTGCCTGCAAGACCTGGCCCCCAGTTCAGTTCCCATTATATCCTCGGATAGCAGTGAGGCACTGGTAATCACTAAAATGCACTAAGTATCCAGCACCACAATGAGTCCCCTTAATAGGTCCAAGAATAAGGCTGTATCCCAAAAGAGCCTTGTGACAGTCCACTATTTCTGCCATTGATGTGCATGATATGCCACTGGCCAGTGATGTACAGTGAGGCTCCAGGAAAGGTTTTCTTCCCAGCTAGAAACTCACCAAGCAACAGGGGCCTTTTCTGCCCCTCGGGTTGACTGTTGAAAGAGGGTCATGTCTGCAGCAGCTGCGGCCATCTGTGGACCATGCGGGGACAAGCTCAAAAACCAAAAGCCACTGGGCTGCAGATAAAAAGGCAGAAAGGTGGACGGCTCCGAAGTCGTCCATGCCTGAACCGTGTCTGCCTCCACCTGCTGCAGAACAGTGCACATCCCGCCCTGGGAAGTTGTTCTTCAGTTCTTCAGCCAGAAGCATCCCAGCTGGAGAAGGCAGGAAGGAGCTAGGCGCAGAGGCCTGATTCACCGCAGAATGCAGGCACCCAGGGACTGAGGGCCTCAGCTTTGGAGCAGCCAGGAGACACGAATGCAGGGTCCTTCCTGGGCTGGGTTCACATGATGACACAGCAGGGCAGACTGTGCCCGTACCCACCGCCACACCCACCTCTGGTGTCTGCAGGCCGCGAAAGGGGAAGTGCATGCTGTTCTATTTATGAGACCCGGCAGGGCCACCGAAGTGGCTGGCCAGAGAGCCGGTCTCAGATGCAGTTCTCCAAGCACGTGCTAAGCTCGATTTGCATGGACAGTCTGGTCTCCTCGGCCTGTCACCGTCCCGCAGGTCCTCTCAGCTGCCCTCCGCAAGCTCAGCAGATACAGCCTCCCGTGCAGCCACAGCTGACGTGGACCATTTAGAGAACAAAGGCCTGCGCTGGACTTCCAATTCAATGTTTGGGGCAAGAGAAAAAGGGTGAGATTTACACAACTGCAAAAGCAAATCCTGAGAAAATGAAGCAGAAGTGACCTGCAGTCTCCAGGTATCCTCTGCAGAAAGACCCGCCTGCATTGGGTCACTTGGTCCAAGTGACCACACCCAGGCCCCATGAGCCTGGCACAGTCTGTGCATTGGCCACAATCAAAGACCAAGGAAAGTCATGCCTCTGTTATTTTTAAATGCCTTCCTCGCCACCTCCCAAAATTATCGAGCAGGGTTATCCACTCAGCTGTCACTATATCCCAGGCCTTTGCTAAAACATAGCAGGAGAGCAGGAAAGGCCTGGCCTCCAGCAAAACTCTCTGCCCTGGCCATTAAATGTCACCCAGGGTTGCACTAGGCCTGGTGGCATCTTCAGCTTTTCAAAGGGACAGGCTGGATGAGGGTATAGGGATGTCCTGCACGCCTCCCCCCCCACAATCCATGTAATTCACTTCCACTCTGTCCCCCTCCCTGCAGAGAAGCCATTAGCACAGCCTAACGTCCCCGAACTCTGACTGCAGCCAACGCAGCTCTAGTGGCAAGTCTGCTGTGGAGGATCACCACTAAGGTCTGCTCCTGTCGTAAAACATCCACACCGCCAACTTACAGCAGACCTTAGGCCGGGCCCTTAACCTAGAACAGCAATGAGCACTCCCTCAGGCCCCCATGGAACAAAGGTGTCATCATCACTGGCACGCAGTGCGTGGCACAGCTGACCACTTGTCTGGGTTTACCCGGATGGCCCAGGCAATGCCCACTGTCTTGCCACACTCATTAACAGTGCTGTCCCCTTAACTCTCGGGCATGTCCTCTGTGCTTTGATCAAGTACATGGTCACCCTTAAGTGTACAGAGAGACAGATCCAGCTGCACCCCTCATTATGACACTAAAGCAACTTTCCTAAGTGAACTGGGCTTTGTTTTTCACACTTGCAAAAGGAGAAAAATATTAACTTCATGGCTTTACACACAGAGGTAAGCATGGTGCTCTTTCTCAGGCCATTATAGAGCTGAGGACAGAGAAACTGAGGTCACAAGCCTGTTCTGCCGCTGATTCCAAAAGCCGTAGCCACCTCCTCCATGGGCACAGGTTACCCAGCCTCCCCAGAGCCCTACGTTTAGGCACAAGACCCAGCACAGCCCATCCCCACCACACAGCATGCAGCCACCATCAGCATCATCCAGCACACAGCACAGACCAAGATCACCCAGGAACACGACCTGGTGCGTGATGAAGTCAGCAGTGCAACCCCACTGTCTTCACACCCAAATGCTCGAAGAAAGCCAAGAGTGACGATGGCACAGCAGAGCTTCTGGGCCAAAGCACCTGCACACGCACTCCCCGAGCTCACGCTTCTGTGGGATTTCTGCATTGCTGATGCTTTCTCTTAGGTCCTGTGGAAATCCGGGTGTGAGCTCAGAGGCCTAACTGCTGCAAGGGTGTTAATACTATAGCACTGTGCTTCACAAGATAATAGTAGCTGATGCTGCTTTGAATGCAGTAGCTGACCTGAATAAACACCTGTGACAAGCCTACCGAGGCTACAGTACTCGTGAGGGAAGGGTGGCTCAGAGACACAAAGAAACTCGCCCAGTCACCAGCACTGTAAGTAGAGGATAAAGATTTGAACCCAGGGCTTTATTGTAACCCACTGCCCCACATCTTGGCTGGAGGTGCAGGTCTCTAGGGATGTTCTCAGACATGATCCCCGCCCCAGGATCAGTCCAGGGACACAAAATCATCTTTCAAAACCCTACCGACTCAGATAGCAACAGCAAAAGGCTGACAAGGTAAGTTGTACACAGTCCTCAAACAGTCGATGCGATATGTGTTTGCTCTCAACAGCGAAAATCTGTGAACTGTGGAGATTGAAACTGTTTTGCTCTCTCCTCGGGAAACAGAGGGGATTGTTGATCACGGTATCAGGCTGCCGTCTCAGGGAGAGCACAGGTAGGTTCACAAGGACCGCCAGAAGAAAACATGGGACATCAGCCAGAGATGGCCCAGCTGAAGGCTCCGTGCCAGGCCGGGGTCCCATCTCAGGGCCCCTGCTGGGGGGCACCGGACATCACAAGGAGCGCAGTGGCATCCCAGTCCACTTCCCCGGGGAGCCACGATGTGAGTCACTGGCTAATTACCTGAACTCGCAGCTCACGGAGCCCTCCTGGCCGAACAACGTGTCTTCTCTCTTGACGGCCAACAAAACACTATTTTCAACCCAGTCCAGACATAGCCTAAAGCTGTCCACATGGTGGTGTAAGGGATTACGACTCTGACCTGGATAACTCGGGCAGAAAACTTGCTGTTACTGGCCACGGGGCCGGCGGGAGGAAGCAAAATTGCAACGGGCTGGCAGCTCGGGCCATGCCACTCCCTGGCCCTAGTGTCTCCTGGGCCCAGCAGAGCCAGGTTCAGATGCCGGGCCTGACCTTCCAAAGTGCTTGGCAGCACCCACCCGACTGTCGCCGGCCACTCCCTCTCCCAGACTTGACTCCCCTGGGCTGTCCTGTGTCCTCCGACACCAGGCCTTTCCTCATTCTGTCTGGCTCGCGCCTCATACACCTCCCACCTGATACCAACGCTCCTATGCATCCTTCAGGGCTGCATTTTTACATCACCCCTCCCCCCCGTGAAGGCTTCCAGCATCCCTGGGATAGGTGCTCTTCCTCTGGACCACCTCTCCCAGGGCCCCACCCCAGCTGTGACAACTACCAGAGTACCCCTGTGCTCCTGGAATGCTTGGAGACAGAACTTCGCGTGGTATCCTGAAGCCCAGCCCAAAGCCAGCATTCCAAATCTCCTATTCCCGAGAAGTGCGTGCTCAGCGCCTAGTGCTTTCCCTGGCTCTGCCTGGTCGGCCTACGCCCCCGTATCTCACTCTGGCCTGGCTGCAGGTGAGAGAGATCCAGTCCTGGGTTCCCACCATGCTGCCACCCAGGCTGGGCCTCGGCTGTGACCTCACAACTGAGCGCCGGTGGGAACGCAGGCCTGCTGCTACAGCTCGTGCGTCTCAGGGAGGCTTCTCGGGCGACCTGCACACCATCACCACATGTCAGAGAGCAAGGACAAGAAACAGGCAGCGAACCAGGACGTGCTCAGCACCACACCGCCACAAAAGCCATCACGTGACCTCGGAGCCTGGGTCTCAATTTAGAATTCTCCGACCCTTTGGTTTCACAACAGAACACAGGGGCTCAGTAAGACCCAGCTGGGGTCTCTGGCCACCCAGCACCACCCTGCTCTGCAGGGGCCCCCATACACCAGGCAAACTGCCCAGGCCACAAGCTAGACTCCAGCTGCCCCCCAGCCCTCTGCACCCCTTGTCCGGCCCTTGGGAGCATCCAAGGACAGGGACAGGTGGGGGTGCCATGGTCAGGCCCTGAGTAGGGTCTGGAAAGTGAAGGTGTGGGTCAAGATGAGCCTGTCCTCTGTCCCCTGTCCCTGTGCACCCCTTGCCCTGTGAAGAGGCAACACAGCATGGGTAGCTCCTGCAGCTGTGTCCCTGCTCACACAGCTGGCTCTAGGGACAGATGCAGCGCAGGTCCCACTGCCTGAGTCCAGGTCACTTCAGAGCCGTGAGTTCCCACCACATAGCCCAGCCAGCTAGTTGGCCAGGTGGTTCCTAGGCAGAGCCGGAAGTGCCTCCCAGCCAGGCCCAGAAAGCACCCACACCAGTAAACACCACACACATCTGTGCACATCGGGCAGCTATCAGTGACCAGGGTGTGAGTCACCTCATTTCTGCTTCAGGACCTTACCCATCCCCCACCCAGGAGCACTGATTCATCAAAGTTTGTTTTCCATACTATTATTTTTAGTCAACCAAACAACTTTAAAATGGAGATAGAGAAGTGGGGGAGGGGGTGGCAGAACCACCAAGCAAATGAATGGTTTCTCTTTCAACAGGGACCCTGAGGCCTAGGTCAACAAACAGTATGGCTGTGTACCTGCGTGTGTGTGTGTGTGTGTGTGTGTGTGTGTTGGAGGGAGCCCCTGTCTAAACTGAGCTTTCCTTTTCTTGATGGTAAGCCCCTGCAGCGAGTGTGCATGGGGGTCACCTTTGGAGCTCAGGGACACCAGCCCAAACTCACCCACACAAGGGAAATCGAGCAGTAACTGTGCACCTGCTATGTGCTGGGAGCTCTGCATACTGGCTGAGGACTTGACCTGTCTTGGCTCCGTTAGGCTGATGAGGATGAGGGAGGTGGTGCGAGCCCCTTCTGCAGGTGAGGAAACTGGGGCTACATGGGAACAGATGTCCCTAAGGCTGGCACACAGACAGTAACTGTCAGACTGGCTGTCCGCGCTCTTTCTGCTTTACTGCGTACTCCCTGAGCTCCCAGGGAATAAGAACCTGTCTGGGGACACACAGACGGCTCCACGTAAAACTAGAAGGGGGAACAGGACAGGCTGGAATGGCCCTCCCTTCCCAGGAGCACAGGGCAGCAGGGTGACCTCTCGCTCACACCAACAAGACTAAGACACAGGTTCCCATGGGGAGAACCTAAAGGAAAAGGAAAGCCCCCACTTCCACGATCAGCGCTGTAACCACTCACAAAGTCCTTTCTGGATGCATTACTCCACATTTGGGATCAGCCCAGGGGTGATTTTTTAAGGAAAAAATGCCTTTTGGCATTTTTGAGCTGTGACAGCGTAAAAACAGACCTTTTCAAAAACACACACCCAAAAGGCATTACTATTTTCAAAGGCCCGATTTTCAAACAAATAAAATAAAAAGACCCCTCTCCCCGCCCCCCACAACTCAGCTTGGCAACTCACTTTTTATCAGAAGAAGCCACCAGACGGATAGCTACCTGTATACCTTATCTCTGAGAGAGGCTTAGCAGCTGGGGACACGGGGAGGTATCTGCGGGAAAGAGAGAACCACCACCACTGAGGAGGGCTGGCTTTTCCTTTCCTAGCTGGGGTTTAAACTCAGGACCTCCCCACTGCATTAACAAAGGTGCACACTTACCCAGTCAAGTACCATCTTCCTCTATACAGAGGCTTGAAAGTAAGCGCAGAGGGAGCTTCCTGGGTAAACCTTGACATCTGACCAAACATTTCCACAGGTATCCTCAGCACCCTGCCTACCTCTTCCATTTCAGGTTTTAGGCCTCTGTGGTCATTAGTTTAAGTAAACTTCCTGCTCCAAGAAAAGCCAAAAAAAAAGACAACAAAGGAACAAAAAATGTTCACTGTATGCTGAGGCTTTATCCTAGCACTCAGTGATTTTTGTATTCATTTGTAGTTTATTTCACCGGTTCAGAGGCACAGAGGAAGGAAGAAGCAGGGAGGACAGAGCGGGGAAATTACCAAAGCTAAGGACTGAATTGTCGTGTTAGTGCTTTCACTTATATAAATTAATTGGCACCAGCCTGATCGGGTCTTGGAACAATACATAAGACACATCTGTGATTTCCTCATCAACTGATTGGGTGTAAACAGGAGCCCTCCAAAATGCTTGGCAAAAAAAAAAAAAAAAAAAAAAAATCAAATGAGAATCAGAAAGACCCCTCCAAATAAAGTTTATCTAGCCCATTTCCAGTCGAGGACATCTCAGGCCCAGAGAAGAAAAGCAGCTGGCCCCATATCACAAAGCTAATCAAAAACAATCCAGGACAACTGGGAACCGTGATCGTGTAGGGTAGGCTCAGTCTGGGACCTACCAAAGTCTCCAGACTTCTGCCTTCAAAATAAACTCCCCCACCAGCCTTGCTTATTAGTCATTTTTTTTCTGTGATAGCATTTGTGGGGAGAAAAGTCCTGCTAGACAAACTTTAGCCTAGTTCAGAATCAGCCAAATGTCTTAATTAATAGGCTTTTACTCTGTTTTCATTTTACACTGAGTCTCTCTGTCAAAATATTGCGCAGCCGTGTGCCACTGTGGAAGGCTGCTGTTTACAGCAGGGACCTCAGATCATCAACAGCAGATAGTAGGGCTCGATGTGCTATTTCTCCAACTGTTAATTAAGTCAAAACAAAGAATAATGTCTCATATGTGCATGTGTACGCACACACACACACAAGCACACACACACAGTTATCTTTGTCAGGAGCCCATAAACTGCAGAGCTTGGGGGATTTGGTTTCTTAGCACCAAGAAGACAGTATTTACAAATTAGCTAAAGACTGAACACATAGCGCATTATTACGATGCCAAAGGACCCCTGTTTAACAGCCAGCAGACTCGAGGCTGTGGCAGGCGAGACAGTGCTGCCTTAGTCACTCTGTTGCCGGTTCCCCAGCATAGGCAGGGGGGTTACACGTGTAGGTGCCTTCAAGGACAGCATAAGGATCAACTGGGTAAATTCTCTTGGAATCAAGGACAGGCAGAAGCCACAGTTGTGCAGGGTGGGCTTAGCATGGTAACTGTTCCCAGAAGTCTGTCCCTGAAGGCAGGGCAGTGGAAGGCCCAGGAGATGGCAGGCCTCCCCAGGGTCTGCAAGGTCCCTAATCTTCCTCATGTTCCATCTGTGATTGGCTAATTCTGGGCCCACTGGAGCAGCCTTCCTGGCAGTTCTCTCTCCAGTCACCAACATTATACCAGATAGGAATTTGAGGAGAGGAGTGGGATTATCTTTCCATGGTTTTTGTTTCATTTTAAAACAGTCGATACAGCAAGGGAGACCAGGACAGAAAAATTATACCATTTATGAGCCTTGTTCATAAAGATGGCCGCCTTCCAACCCTAAAGTAAACTCACAGGAGGCCAGTGGGCAGGTGGACGAAGAAGGTAAGAAGGAAATAAAATCTAATTTCCACGTAACACAAGCACTGCTTGGTCCTGTTTATTTTATAAAGGAGTTCACACAGAATAATGGCTCTAGAGTACGTGAAACAGGAGTCACATCTCCTAATAAATTAATGAGCAAAATTAATGGTCGTTCAGTCCATTAAATCATGTTAATTTTAATTGTTATAATAACACAGTGACCACAAGTGTGCATTATTAAACCAGTATTTATTTTTTTAAAACTCATTTTGCTTGGATTCCTGATGTGATAAGCTCAAACTAAATCTCTCAGTGTCATCAACTTCTTGGATTTCTCAGCAAAACTAAATGACTGCCATAATCACTGACCTTCTATATTATTAAAATGGTCATTTAGATGGGTATGGTGGCATAAGCCTGTAATTCCAGCCAGCACTCGGGAGGCTGAGGCAGGAGGATCACCTTGAGTTCCACGCCAGCCTGGACCATACACAGTGAGTCCCAGTCTCAAAAGGCAAACAAACAAATAAGATAGTTATTTAAAACTGTCTTTGCACAGGCTTTTTGAAAATGTATTACTGAGTTCTTATGTCCGTCAGCAAGAAATGGAAAGGTAGGTCACACCAAACTGCAAGGCCAAGCGTCCACCACCCCTGCCAACCCATCCATGCTTTACCACCACTTTACCATTTTCTAAGCTCGTAGATCTAAAGTCACCAAAGCGGTAGATCTAACCCACCAAAGAAACCTGAATTTCAGGTTTGTGCTACTAAATTACTTTGCACTTCAAAGAGAAAATCCTTTTGCAGTTATGGAAGCAATCAGACCTGGTCCAATGACCCTTTGCGACAAGTGAGAAGGTGACACATGCACGCACAGCAGCACTTGGTTTAGGAAAAGGCAGAGGAGGATGGCCTCCTTCTGACAGACAATTCTTCCCAGCTTTCAAACGCGTGCCATGAATGTGCTGCCACCCAAAACACCGCCCTCAGAGCCCAACTCCAGTCCTTCCTATTTCCCCACCCACATGGACCCCTCACCTCCACCCACAGATTAAACATGTCCCCGACTGCTGGGAGCATCATGTGCCCTTGGCAGCAGCTCCTGCTCTGTATCTGAGGCTAAGAACATCTCCCAGCCCACACAGGGTCCTCCGCACTATGCAGTCCAGGCTGGTCTCAAACTCAAAGGTGATTCTTCTGCCTCAGCCTCCCGGGACAGGGACCCTGCCGTGGTCACTGAATAGAAATCACTGAATAATTCCATCTTCTGTGGACGCACAGCTACCACAACACATCTCCATGGTGCTCACACCTTACACAATCTTGACTTCACAGGTGCACACAGGAAGGCTTTGAAACATGAAGGAAATTCTCAAGTCCATCTGGAGAACGGCAGTAGCAGAACTTGAATATTCTGGTTGTTTTTTTTTTTTTCCCAGAGTAAACACAGAGCTGATATTATTTCATTTTGTACCACAGTGACTTGTACAAGATTTAAAAGATACACCATAAGCCAGGTGTGGTAGCACGTGCCTATAATGCCAGCACTTGGGAGGCGGAGGCAGGAGGAACGTTTTGAGTTCAAGACCAGCCTGGGCTACGAAGTGAGCTCAAGACCAGCCTGAACTACATAGTGAGAACTTGTCTCAAAAAGACCACAACAGAAAAGGATACACCATAGTTCCTCTCCCCTGAGAAATCCCCCCAAATTTCTTCCGATTGCTGTGAGTACGAAAGAAGTAGCAGTTTGACATTCAGATAATGCCCACTAGTGTTTCCCACAGTGAAGTGTAAGCTCGCCATAGACAGGGACATTCTCAAATTTACCCCTGCATTCTCCCCTGGGGCCCTAATACCAACTCAGAAATAACAGGAGCCCAATAAATATCACTGAAGCAACAGAATCTAACCCTAGAGCATCTGACTGGGAACTCAGTTCCTGGGTACAGCAGCCAAGGTGCCCTAAGAACACCAGGGGGCTCCTGGGACCAGGTACAGCCCTGAGTCAGCCACTCAGTAGTCCGGGAGTGAAGGATGAGGACATTTTTCCTCTCTCCCCCAGGTGAGAGTAACCTGGCAAAGTCCCGGGAGGTGACAGCTACACTGTAGGTCAGGTGCACAGAGCAGAAGGCACAAGGTGTCCATGTCTGTCGCTTGATTCCCCATTCCTGACCTAAGTCTCCCTTTCTTGGAGGCAAATGCCGCCTCTCTGGTCCTACGCACAGGAGAGGAATACGCCTGCAGCTTCGCTCAGGTGCCCAACAGGTGAAGATCGATATACTGCTGCTGCACAGCTGGCCAGAGTTCAGGCCATCCTGCTGGGTCTGTGCGCTCAGACATACCCTTGGTGGTGTGCCCAAGTCACGATCGTAGCACAGCACTGGCACCCAGCTCTGCAACAGTCTTGCTGTGGGTAAGCCTGTGTCCCTCCAGCTCCCGATTGCTGCAACAGATTACAGCTGGGGAAACAAAGCCACAACTGGAAGTCCCAAGTCTACAGCAATAACCGCAAATGTTGCCAGGGCTGCTCGCAATTATGTATCAGGCAAGGCAGGCATGTCATAGCCACGGTGGACGCAGGACTCCGTAAACCCGAGAGCCCAGATCTTACAGAGGATTCTAAAGCACTCTGGTATGCACGCACGCATGCGCACATGCACACACACGGGGGTGACATCTTTCCAAAACCCTCTTGCTCAAAGGCAGCATGAGGCCAGGCAAGGGACAATGTGACAAGCAACCCCACAACCTACGGAGCCAACAGGCACCAGGGTCTCACCAGCGGGGCCCAGCTAGCCAGCTCCCCCAAGACGTGGCCTTCAGTTTTCTGCCCAGGACCAAAAACAGCAGCAGCTGTTGCCAAGGGAAACACGGCGACCAAGAGATGGAGGCACGAAATCCAAGGATGGAAACTCACTCTTTCTAGACTCACACCCAAGCACCTGGGGCGGTCCAGCTGAGGAAAGGTGAATGAAAAGTTCACATCTGTCCAGGGCTTGGCCTGCAGCTCAGCGGTGGAGCCTTTGCCTAGCGAGAGCAAGGGCTGGATTTAATGCCCAGCACCAAACACTAAGCCCTTCCCAAGGTGCAAAAGACACCCGGGTCCTGGTGAGAAGGCTACAGGCACCCGGCTGGTACTTCGGAACTGTTCTGAGCACTCACACGCCTCATTGTTGGGGGGGGGCTACGAAAGAGGAACAGGTAGGCCAAAGCTCTGCCCCCTGCCAAAGCAAACTGCTTCCCCCAAGGCAAGGGAAGCAAGGCCTCCCCCACGAACTGTCACCAGCTCAAAGGTTTAGCAGGAGCCACCGTCCCAGCAGAGAATCACACAGTCCAGTGAGCTCAGGGAAGCAGGAAGAGCGTGTCAGTCAGGGCACCAACCGTGCTGGCCTTCCCACCGTTCCCCTCCAAAGTTTGCTCCAGTTTTAAATGAGACTGTCTGAATTCTAACCGCCTTATCTATTTTCCAGGGGCTGGTTTCCTTCTTTCTTTCTTCAAGGACCTCATAAAGCATGTGAAAGTACTTTGCAAATTGTGAAACACTTTCCACGGCTGTGTGCTTTATAATCAATACCACTTTTTCCCCCATTTCAATGTGCAAAGCTCTTGCCTGCCCAGCACCCAGGTGTATTAGGAGCAGCCTGCTGCTTTTACAGTCCCTTCCTCAGATGGAGAAGCACGCCTCATACCCACCCTACCCTAGCCCACCCCACCAAAAGAAAGAAGAATTAAGAACTACAGCTGGGCCTGGCTCAGTGGGGCACACCTGTAATCCCAGCACTCCGGAGGCTGAGGCAGGAGGATCACTGCCCTGAGTTTGAAGCCATCCTAGAAAACTCAAGGAAGACCATGTCTCAAACAAACAAAACAGAGCAAACCACAACCAGAGCTAGGACCCAAACCCAGGTTTCTCTAGCCATCCCACCACACCATCCTCCCTGAGGCCAACTCCAGTTCCTATCACAAGCCCAGGGTACCACTCTCCCTCTCAATTGACCGCACCCACCCAGTCAGGTTCAAAAACTACTTTTAAAAATCAGTAGGCCCACCATATGTGGCATTTACTTCCAGGAGGAGGGCAGCCCGGGGTTTCAGGGACAGATGTTGCTTTGTGCCTGCTTGTCACAGCTGGCAGCCCTCGAACAGCTGCCCCAGCAGGTGGCCCTTGATGGGAGTCAACCCAGGGCCACAAGTGAGAGTGACAATCCCTGCAGGCTCGGGCCCTGAAGTCCTCTTCTCGGTCCTCTGCAGCCTGGGGCCCCAAGAACCCGCCCCACTCCCAACCTGAGGCGCGCGCGCGCGCCCTTGGTTCGCAATGACTTTAAAGGGGGCTGTGCATGAGGCCAAGGTGCCCGTACCCCAATTCCCAGCCAGGCAGAGCTGAGCACGGGGAGGCCCGGGAGAGGGGCGAAGTCACTGACCCCTTCCACCCGCCATCTGTGAGCCCGCCCGACCTCACCAGCGCGATGCGAGGATAAAGGAGGTCGGGACAGATGGCAAAGCGCTTCGGGAAGGAGGCTCCGCAGGAATGCGAGGGCCCGAGAGAGGCCCACTTCGGGGCGGGTTTTGTTATGTGTCCGGCGCTTCCCCCACGGTTCCATCGCCTAGCAATGCCTCAGACTCAAAGAAGGGCAAACATGGGGCGGGGGGGTTCTGTCGCTGGTCTCTCCCACTTGGGAGTCGGAGCCCTGCGCTGCAACTAAAGTGCGTGCGTGCGTGCACAGGGGGCGGGAGAGTGGAACAACCGAGTCTAAAAATACTCGATAAAAATGCTAATCCCAAAGGCAAAGAAAGAACGAAGAAGGCATCTGTCAATCACCGGCTCCCGCTCCTCACCCACGGCCCCAGCTGTACCGACCGCATTCCAGGCGGGGACAGAGCGGGGGGACCGAGCCCGAGGAAAAGAGGAAAGAAGGGGACGAGCACGGCCACCTCCACGAGCGCGGGCCGCGCGCGGGGCGGGAGGCGGAGGAGGGGCTCGGCCCGGGGCCGAACAAAGCGGGCCTCAACTCCGAGCGCAGCCCGGGGGTGGGAGCCCCCGCGGCACCCCCTTTCCCGGGGCTGGGGAAGCGCAGTGCTCTGGAGGCCCGCGCGCCGCGTGGACGCCGCGGGCGCCGGCTCGGGCGAGGGCAGAGTGGGGGGGCCTCCCGCCGCCCGCGCGCCCACCTGGGGATGGTGATGCACTTGGTGTTGGCGCTCTGCGTGGTGATCGCCTTCTCCAGCTCGTCCAGCTGCCCCGTCTTCTTCAGCTTCTTCACCAGGCTCTTGACCGCCTTCTCGCACCACTTCTCCTCCTGCCCGTTCTGCTCGCCCTTCTTCCAGCCCAGCAGGCGCTTCACGATCGGGGGGGTGAAGGGCAGGATGGACGACATGGTGGGGAGGGAGAGCGCGGTGGTGGGGAGCTCGGCCCGGCCCGGCCGCGCGCCCCAAACTTCGCCCCAACTCCGGCGAACTTTGCCGGCGGCGGCGCGCGGGCCCCGGCGGCTCGGGGCGGCTCGGAGGCGGAGGCGGAGGCGGAGGCGGAGGCCGAGGCGAAGGCGAAGGCGCGGGCCGGTCCGGCAGGCCCCGGGCGCGGGGCGGAGGCGAGGCTCCGAGTGGCAGCAGAAAGTTTGGGTTTCCGCACGGGGTGGCTGTTTGGGTGCCGCCTCCGGGCAGGAAAGTCCAACCCCCCGCCGGGCTCCGCTCCCCGGGCGCGCAGGTCCCCCGCCCCGCGCGCCGCCCGCTCGCGTCTCCGTTTCATGCAAATCCGCGTGCAGCCTCTTCGCCGGCGCTGTCACCGCCCCCTCAACGCCGGGGCTCCCGCCCCGCCCCCGCGCCCCCGCCCCCCGGCGCCCTGCCCGTCCGGGCCGTCGTCCCCGCCCCAAGCTGCCCACGTGGGCCACCGGGCGGCCGCCCGCGATCGCGACCCGGACCGGACGGGGCCGAAGCCGCAGCAGCCGCGGGGGAAGGGGGTCTTGGGAAAGGGGCGACCAGAGGGGCCCGGCGCGGGGCTCGGGGTTCGGGGCGCACCTGAGGGGACCCGGCCGGGAGCTGGGCGCTGGAGGTCCAGGAAGTCGGGGCGCGCTACTCCGGGTGGGGGCCTGGACCGACCCCGGGCCTCGGAGGCTGTTTTTTTCTCCCCTGTGACAACCCACCGGCTAGTGGCCCGAAGAGCTCTTGGAAATGGAGAGTTGGGGACCCCAGTGACACCCCGAACAATAGCTGGAGCCAGAGAGGGTCCCTGGGGCCTTGTGAATCAAGCGCTTAGGAAGAAAAAGGAAAAAAAAAAGCGGACCCGCAGACATCTGTTGAGTCCCTGAAGGAATGAATGGGGGCGACCTCGTGATACACAAAGATCGAAATTCGACACCCAGTAAATAGGACGGGGAGCGGTTTTCAAAGCAGTGAACTTGAAGGGGAAAAAAAAAAAGGTGGGGCGAGAGGGGAGTACTCGAAAGTTTGTGCGTTCAAAGTTAGCCCCGGAGGGAAGCCGAGAAATGTGGCGCTTGGGGAGTCTGGGGCTTTTCGGCCCACCCGCTGCGTTCAGGGGCGGCTTTGGGGAGTCACCGCAGGCCCCTGGCGCCTCCCCTTTAGGGCTGGCCGGGTGGGGAGGCTTTTGTTTGCTTTTAACGGCAGGAAACCCCCTGCGGTGGGAAAGGGGTTATCTGCAACCTTGGAGGGCGGGGAGGTACACAGCCCTGTGGAGTGCGGCCAATCCACAAAGTCAGCGAGGCTTCGGGCCCTGGAGGCCCCGAGAGCCGAGGGTAAGTCTCAGGGTCCTAGGTGGCGGAGCTGGGACTTGCACCCCGCGCGTCGTGAGGCCTTCATCCATTATCTCGCTCCTGCAAGCGGCTGCCTCAAGGAGTCTGGAAGGCACAGAGTTCTTTGCAGAACAGAAGAGCTTTACGCGGGGCTCTGTTGGGACAGCGCCAAAAAGCGTTTCCTCGCCTGTGAATTGTAACCAGGACA
Organism: Dinomys branickii; assembly: GCA_004027595.1. Lineage (NCBI taxonomy): Eukaryota > Metazoa > Chordata > Mammalia > Rodentia > Dinomyidae > Dinomys > Dinomys branickii. The sequence goes on along the minus strand of PVLD010001099.1, from coordinate 57,802 downwards.
ACTTTCCTCTCCGCCTCCGGGGCAGTTGTGGGACGCTGGCATGGACCTTCACCCCAGGAGTCAGCAGCTCCTGGCCTGGAGTAGCACCCAGGGGTAGGGCAGGGGGTGCCCCTCAGGCGTAGAAAGGGACCCGCCCGCTGATGAAGGGTTGATTTTAAATTGAGCATTGGTTCAAGCAAGTCCCACCCTCGCGGGGCAGCCGGGTGAAGCAGGAGCTGGGCTCTGAGCTGCTCAGAATACTGGCCTTCCTCTTCCACCTCCGAGGGGCTTGAAGGACAGGCGTTGTTGGCCCACGGAGGTGAGCCACTGAGGAGGCTTGGGAGTGGACGCGCCTGGCCTGCACTCCACCTTCTTCTTCCCGAGGGGAGGAAGCCACTAGACAGCAAGTCACCATGACAGGCTCACACTGTCCCCTGCTTCTTTCCTGCTAGCGCCAATAAGTCGGGGGCCATGGGGCCCACCGAGAAGCCAGGCTGGACCCACGTGAATCCAGAAGCCTGTGTCCAGCTAGTTCTCACTCCCCTGGCTTCGCGTGCTCCACCAGAAGCCCCAAGGACAGAGAAGCTGACCCTCTCTTGGGGCCAAGGAGACCCACATGCCCTCTCCGCTTTGGACCATGAACAGGCTCTGCGTGGATGTGACTCCGCTGTGGCGCCTGGTCTCTTGGGGCCCAGCCAGGCCTGCGGTGCAGAGGGTGGCCTTGTCCTTGGAAGAGAAACAGTAGCCCAGTTAATTTTTCATCAGGGTAAGTGCAAAGTTCAGGAGAGGCCAGCCAGGGGCGGAGGCAGTGGCTCCGTGTCCCTGGGAATCGTCAGCCCCGGGAGGGACATCCACAGTTCCGAGGGGCTCCCAAGTGGACACCTGGAATTGTTCTGTCTTCATTTCACAGACTGAAAGCGGGGCTGAGTCAGGACTAGAACCTTTATCACAGACCCTCTTGCAGGGTGGGGGGAGGATATAACAAATACCCATAATTCCAACACTCTGGGAGGCTGAGGCAGGAGGATCACAAGTTCAAGCCCACCCTGGGCAACTTAATAACTTAGCAAGACCCTGTCTCAAAAGAAAAACTAAAAAAAGGGCTGGGGATGAAGCTGGGGGGCGGGGGGGGGGAGGGAAGGCTCCGGATTCAATCCCAGGAACCAAAGGGGGGGGAGCTCTGTCTACAGCAAGTCCCCACCTGTGTGCTCCCACAGCTTCTTATGCACCTGGTCTCTCCTGGTACCAGACAGCTTCTGGGTTAAGCTCAGCACCACTACTTCCCGTTGTGTGACTGTCAGCACATTCCTTACCTAGATGCATCAGTTTACTCAGCCATAAGATGGGAGCATTAAGAACCTACACTTTAGGATTGTCATGTGGGATCGAATCAAATAACTCAGGTAGAGAGCTTGGTGCAGCACACAGTAGGTTTTCAATATGCACGGATGTGCACGCTGGAACGAGAAGCAGTGAATTCCCCAATCAATTCAAATGCAAAAAACCACCAGGAAAAGAAGTAACCGAATGAACCAAATGCTACATGTTACCCTTCCTATCCACAAAGAAGGAAAGAAGACATATGAACTACTTCACACTCATGAGGATGGATATGAGATTTTATTTATTTTATCTTAAAGAGAGGGGGAAAAGACAATAAAAGTGATACAGAAGTTCAAAACAAAATGGTAGGGGAAATTAACAATGGTTATTCTATTGTATATTGTTACCTTCAAAGCAGTTGCTCTGATTACAAGATACAGGCATGCAAAATTGATCCAACAATGTAATTAGTTCATTGACATGATATTAGTTTTTAAATCTGGAAAATAACAAGCATTGGAGAGATAGAAAGTAATTGGAATCCTTGCACACTGCTGACCAGAATTTAAAATACTGCTGCCACTCTGGAAAACAACATGGAGACAGCTTAGAAAGGTAAGTATAGAATGATGACATGGAAACTGGGTATGGTGGCACATACCTGTAATCCCAAAATTCGGGAGGCTGAGGCAGGAGAATCACTGTGAGTCTGAGACCAGCTTGGGCTACATGTTGAAACCCTCTCTGTCTCTGTCTACATGGCCTTGAAGGTCCACTTCTGGAAATACACATAAATGAAATAAAAAGATTCAAAGAGACATTCAAAAGGGAGAAGTAACTACAGTGTCCAACAGATAAGCAAATACACAAAATATGATGTCTGCACACAGTGGGATATTACTTAACCTTAAAAAAGGAAGGGAATTCTGACTCATACTGCAACATAGATAAACCTCCAGAACATTATGCTGAGTGATGAGCCTGTGAGAGATACCTCCTGTAAGAGTAGTGAAATTCAGACACAGAAAGTGCAGGCTGCTGGGCAGGGGAGGGGGTGGTTAGTGTTAGTGGTTACAGTGTTTCAAGATGGAAAAGGTCTGGTAGGGCTGTGGGGAGAGTTGTCCAACAGTGTGAATATGCCTCATGCCATGACCTCAGAGGTTAAAATGGTAACTGTTGCTATAGATATTTTACCACAATAACAAGGTATAGAGTAAAAAGATACTATTCGAAGGAGGTGTTGGCGGGAGGTCATTTCAGGCCAGAGGATGAAGCTAAAGGGGAAATAAACGGACTCACACGGGGTCTACAAAGACCAGTGCGCAGGGGGCCCAGGACACTAACCCTTGCTGCAGCGCTGCAGCTTTAGGAGTTTAGCGCTTGTTACCGAATATGCCTGGTCTTGCCATCAGTTCCTAGGCAGTGCCTGTGGCTTCCAGTCCCCTTCTGTTCAGTGACAGCAAAGGCTCGGCCTTGGAGCCCCCAGCCCACATCACGGGAAGGCCGTCACAGCGTTCCAGAAACTGGCTGGCTCAGGCTTTGCCCCATCTGATTGTTGAAGGAGCAGAGGGCAGGGACTGAGGCTGCTTGTGGTCTGCTCTGTGCCTGGCCCTGGGCCTAGACTGTGAGGCTATGGCCCTGTTACAGTTCCCTCGATCTCTACAAGATGCTTGTCATCATTACTACTTCATGAAGGTGGGACCAGAGATGCAGGGAGCTGAGTTGCTGTTGGCCAAAGCAGGACTGGCCCCTCTGTCTCTAGACCCCTCCGCAGCCTCTGGCAGAGGAGCTGGTTAGAGGCAGCATTTGGTGAAGTTTCCAGGGCCAGGGCTGCAGTGGAAGAAGTTCTCTTACAGGAGCCCTTTCCTGGCTTTCAGAAATTACAGCTCTTGCCAGGTGTGGTGGTGGCACATGCCTGTGATCCCAACACTCAGGAGGCTGAGGCAGGAGGATTGCCATGAGTTTGAGGCCAGCCTGGGCTACATAGCAAGACCCTGTCTCAAAAAAAAAAAAAAAAAAAAGCAACCACTCTGGGAGTCTGGGGTCAGCAGAGGATCCTGGTGTGTGTGTGTGTGTGTGTGTGTGTGTGTGTGTGTGTGTGTGTGTGTTTAATTTTACCTCTTGTATGTGTCAGGTGTGTTGAGCCTCTGGGGTGTGGGGTGAGGCCTCTGTCCACCCTGCCTCCAAGGCCCTTCCTGTCACTCATCTTCCCTTAATTGTCCAGCCCTGTCTGTTTAAGCAAAATTGGGTCTGTGCCCTGAGTTTTCTCCCACATTCATCATGCTTTGTATGCGCACATTTCTTCTACGTGTATCTACGTATTCAGAGGGGTCCTCAGATTTTTTTCCCTTTCCTGTTTTTTCGGAAGGCAAGAAGAGTCCCTCAGGCCCCAGCCTAAGATCTCCCTTGACCCATGGTTCAGTGTAAAGTGTGAATCTAGAAACTGGTACTCGGGAAATTATTGGTTCATTTTCATTGTACTTACTCTCTATTTTACTTTATTTTTTCTTGGTACCAGGAATTGAACTCAGGACCCTGTGCTCACCAGGCAGGTGCTGTGCTGCTGAGCTACATCTCCAGCTCTTGTACTTGTTTTTTAAAATGCATGTGTGTGGACAGCCAGGAAAGAGGATGCACTGAAATGAAGGTAGTGCATAAGGGCAATGAGGTTATATGCCTTTATATTATTTTAATAGATGGGCATGCTATTTTTACATTTAAAAATCAGTAGGGGTATAACAGACCCAGAGGAACTGAATACAGGGTCTCGAGCAGATGTTTTCACACCCACGTTCACACCACCATTCTCCACTGTAGCCAAAGGTGGAATCGACTCAAGTGCCACCCACCAGCTGGATGGAGAAGCAGAGGTAGCAGATACTTACAAGCAGAATGTTCAGCCTTCAAAAAGCAAGGAAATTCTACCATCCACTACAACATAGTGTACGTTTATGCGTTAAATGCGCCGGTCATAAAAGGATAAATGCTATCTAGTCCTGCATGTAGGACAGACTTGAAGTAGTCAGATTCACAGAGGCAGAAGATAGAACAGTGAGTTTCTAAGAGCTGGGGGCCTGAGAATGGGAATTACTGTTTAACAGATATAGTTCCACTTTTAGGGAAGGAAAAGAGTTCTAGAAATGGGTGGTGGTGGTTGGAGCAGAACAAGGTGTATGTATTTCATGCCACTGAATTGTACATTTAAGCCAGGCGTGGTGGTGCATGCCTGTAATCCCAGTACTTGGGAGGCCTCTGAGGCAGGAGGATCGCCCTGAATTTGAGGCCGGCCTGGGCTTCATAGGGAATTCAAGGCCAGCTTGAACTACATAGTGAGACCCTGTCTCCAAAAACAGGCAAAGAAGTGCTGATGTAAGCTAAGGCATGATGGAAGCGTCACACTGAATGAAAGAACAAATCACCAAAGACCACAACCTTAGGGTTCCACGTCTGTGAAATACCCAGAAGGGACCCTGGGTGTGCGTGCCTGCCTGCGTGCCTGCCTGCCTGCGTGCCTGCCTGCGTGCCTGCCTGCGTGCCTGCATAGTTTGCTAAGCTTCTTTCTAGGGGAATGAAAATGTTCTAAAATTGACTTCAGTGATTGCATAACTGGAATATATGAAATACCACCAAACTGTGTCTTTCTAGATGGGCATCTTGTGTGATACGCAAGTTATACCTTGGTGCGGGTGTCTTTAAGAAGAGTAATAGTTGCTAGCACATGCTGAGACTTTATGGGTGCGAGTAACGCGGGTTAGGGTTATCTGTTTAGTTTTTACAGCTCCCCACGGCCTGTGTTCTTAGCACTCTTCTTCAGAGCGGGACGCTGGGGCCTGACGAGGTGACAGTGACGTCAGCGGGCGGCCGGGCTCTGATAATTCAGGCAGCTCCACAGTCCTTGCTCCTAACCACAAGGAGGACACTAACTAGAAACAGTCACACCGCAGCCACCTGCTTTCTCACTGAACACACTGTGGACATCTTTCTATGTCAGTAAGCACATACATGGCGCTGCTTTCAATGACTGGGAGGTCTTTCAAACACAGATCTGCCACAACCCGCTAAGCCACGTTCCCACATTCAGATACTAGGTTGCTCCTACTTTTAAAAAGTGCTTGCCAGGTGCGGTGGCACACGTCTGTAATCCCAGCACTCAGGAGGCCGACCTAGGAAGATCAACACAAGTTCGAGGTCAGCCTGGGCTACAAAGTGAGTTCAAGGCCAGCCTGAATTACATAGAGACCCTAGGTCAAAAAACAAACAAACAAAGTCAACCTTGCACTATGGTGACCAAATGCTCAACAAAAATATTGGAAAGGAGGAGCGGTTTGTTTTAGCCCAGGTTCAGCAAGGTAAGGACATTACAGAAGAAGAAGACGCCAAAGGAAATGTTCTTAACTCCACAGCCAGGAAGCAGAGGGTCAGAGTCCCCAAGTTACAGAGTCCCCAAGTCCCCAAGCCACTTCCGCCAACAGGGCTGGACTCCTCACAGCCCATTCCACTGTGGGAGTCCCTTGGTGCACTTGGGTTGACTGTCAAAGGCCACGCAGAATATTTTTGAGAATATGCGTTCGCATACATCCCTGATTCACTTCCTAGCACAAGTGCCCGGCAGGAGAACACCTACTTCCAAGGCCTTTACCAAAGGGTCCTGAGAATCATGCTGTTGCCACATGTGCCTATCAACCCAGGTGGTACCTGAGGCAGACTCTCTTCTTATTAGCTTTCTTGGTCCTCCGTGGCTCTATGCAAGGGGCCCAGAACTGTGTTTACAGGAGAAAGTCTGGCCAGCTCAGGATGAGGAATCTGCACAGGTCCTTGGTGGCAAGAAGCAGAGTATCTTTCAGCACTCCTCTCCCTTGCTCCAGTATTGGGGTTCCCAGAGACAGTTACTCAGCTCTCATCTTCCATACTGGGATGATTTTGGCTGGTGATTTTGATTTGTTTTTTTTTTTGTTTTTTTTTTTGTTTTTTGAGACAGGATCTCACCATGTAGCCCAAGTTGGCCTCAAACTCAGGGCAATCTGAGTGCTGAGCGCACAGGCATCCGCCACCACAGCCAGCCTCACCCTTGAGTCTTGCTTGACACTTAAAAACATCCCCACATCTGACCATCCAGCCTAAATTTCTCTCCACAGCTCCAGTCTCTGACATGCAACTGTCTGCCAGACTCCTCAACCCAGAGCTAGTTTTGGGAACTGGGCTTCTCCTCTCACCACAGACCTCCTCTCTCCGCCAGGCCCCAGGGGCAGCAGTCTGGACTCGCCTGCCTCCCCTCACCCCACATCCCAGCTGTCCCCAAACCCTGTGCAATCCAGCTCCCCAGCACCCAGCCCCTATCTAATTCATCTCATCGCCAATTATTATAACAATTTTGTAATTGTTGCCATTCTCTGCTTGTTGCCAGAGCAAGTGTTCTAAAGCGCAAACCTCATTTGCATTTCCTCGGTTTTTTAAAAAATTACTTTCAGTGATTGGCTATTGTCTCCAGCAGTGCTGTCCAATAGACACAGAATGAGAGTGACATATATAACTTTAGATTTTCTTGCAGCCACCTTTAAAAAAGAAACAGTTGACATTCACATTAATTTAAAAAAAAACACAACCTTTGGGGTATTTTGTCAGGTCAACGTGCTGTCCAAATTGTCCCTACCTTTAATGGTTTTTAAAATTTTGAGACAAGGACTTACTAAATTGCCCAGGCTGAGCTTGAATGTGTGAACTTTCCGCCTCAGCCTCCCTTGCACTGGGACTGCAGGTATGTGTCACCCTTCCCAGCTCTCAAAGGACATTTGTGTGTGATCTTTGTGATTTGCTGTGTATATTACAAATCAGCAGCCTGGCCGCACTTCAAGAGTTCAGTAGACGCCTGTGCTGCTGGCCACCAGCGGGGTGGCGCAGATTCAGGGACGGAAGTGCTGGGCGCCTGGGCCTCCATGGCCTCACCTCTAGCCCCTCACCACAGCTTCTCTCCAGCACATCCCGGGTCACCCCTGCACCTGTGCTCAGGCCTTGCTGTGCCTTCTGAGCCCTTCCCGTGGCCCCAGTCCCACACTCCTCTTCCGCCGCAGGAGCCCCTCCTGCACGCCCAAAGTCACATTTGAGAGTCACCACGTGAAGCCATTTCTTCCCTCACTTCAGAGTAGAACAAGCCCCACTCTGGCCTGCTCAGACCTCTATGCCAGTCCATACCCATAATGCCCAGTGTGTTCATCTGTTCACCAAGCGGATCTATCACTCAAGATTTCACCCTTTAAGGTCAAGGACCTGGTCTTGCTTTTACTTAATAAATGCTGGGTGAATGGATGGGTGAATATTTAGGAAGCTGAGGCCCAGACACAGAAGTGATACGCCCACGGTCCCCTAACTAAAATGCGGCATCCTGACTTACCCAGCTGACACTCATCCAGGGCTCTTCCTGCCTGGGGCTGGGATGTCAGATGGCCTGATCTGTAGTAGATGTGATGTCCATGTGTGCTGCTAATATCTGTGCCACATAGGGGCTGGGGATATAGCTCAGCGGCACAGCTCCTGCTGGGCAAGTGCAAGGTCCTGAGTTCGATTCCTGCTACTCAAAAAATATATATATCTGAGCCACAATCTTGCCATTTCTGCTATGAATTCACCTTTATTTGACTGACTGATTGATTGATGGACTGATTGATTGAGACAGGGCCTTGAGATGTAGTCCAGCCTGGCCTTGAACTCACTGTGTAGCCCAGGCTGCTCTCAAACTCACAGCAATCCTCCTGCCTCAGCCTCCCAAGTGCAGGGATTACAGGCATGCACCACCACACCTGGCTGTATTCAGCTTTTGTTGCCCTCAGATGATTACTAGGAAGTAACAGGGACCAGAAGAAGCACAGGTGTGTGGTGGGGGGTGACACAGGGCTCTCGGGCAGGGCTGACCTCACTTGAGGAGGAAGGCAATGGCTCTGGGAAGCCTGGGCAATGGCACTAGAAAGGACTGACTGGGCTGCCAGGGGCACCTGAGGACCACTGTCTCCACATCCCCATCCCCAGCTGGCTTGGTATCTAGGTTCCCAGCCTCAGTCTCCTCACGCATCAGGTTAAGAGATTAAGCACAGCTCCGGCCCCTCGCTGCATTTACACAGCAGACATTGCCAATCGATTACGAGTCCTCCCTGCCTTGGGCTTCCTCCGTCTCTGCCATGGGGCTCACTGCAGGCTTCTAGCTGAAAACTGTTTGCTCTTCAGACTCTTCTGGCTGTGACCTAATTCTGGGGACAGAGACATATCCTTCTGGTCTTTGGGAATCCCCTAATGAGATGCAAAGGACAGTGGGAGAGAAACATCTCAAGTTCAAGTTCCCGTGGGCTTTCGTCAGCAGCTAATCTTACCAGCCTGATCCTGCCAGGACCACCCGAGGAAGAACAGAGTGGAGAGAGGTCCCAGGAAGACGGGAAGCCTGGTGCCTTGTGTCAGGACACACATGAGACCTGAGCGTCCATGGTGGGCACGCATGTCCCGGGTGCCGCGTGCCATAAGAACCACCACTGTGAGGAAACAGTGTGGCCTCTGGGCATGGGCACATGCAGTGTAATTCAGGAGCCAGAACACGGGAGTTCGACACTCACTGCACTCGTACCCCTCCCCAAGGGCTGTGTGTCCTGGCAGCACGTGGCCCAGAGTGGTCTCTACCTAAATACTGGAATGAAAGAGTGAAAGAGTAACGTCCTTACACCACCCCAACGGTGCCCTCCATCCTCATGCACAGCTGGGTAGACCTGCGCTCCCAGCCAGCACAGAACCATATTTCCACAGTGGCTCCCTCCTACCCCAGGCAGGGTGTGGCTGCCATAAGTTGTCCAGGCTGGGCTCAAATGTACACTCCTCCTGTGTCAGCCTCTGAAGAGTGCTGAGATGGCAGGTGTGTGCTGCCTCCCTTGATTCCAAGGCAGACTGGAAGCAAACTGAGGCCAATGGTAGGTGCAAATGCATTCATTTTGGGGCTGCATCCGGGAATCCAGTGTCTCTGTTTGGAATTGCAGACTCTGGGTAAAGTCAGAGGTTCCTCGCCCAGCACTCCAGCCATTGGGTTCAGGGCTACTTGCTGATCCTTCTGAGGAGACCTTGTACTATAGGGTCAGCAAACATCAAAGGAAGAGCTGGCCATATGTGGAATCCAAGCACGATACTAATTACAACAGGGAACAGCAGGTTTCTATCTTGCTGTCCCTTCAAACCAGAACCAAGGAAGGTTGCTGGGCCCAGGCATATTCTTTTGCTCTGTATATGTGTGCACGTGTGTGTGCCTGTGTGTGCAAGCATGCGTGTATGCATAGGCATATGCACATGTCTGTGCTGGCCCAGACGCCCCTGCACCCCAACACAGCTGTGCTTGGATCTCGTCCTTCTCTGTGACTCCGCACACCTCATTCAAGATAGAAGACCTAGTCAGACCAGGTGACCACAAGGCAGAACCAGAGTTCACTTAGGCCAAGGACAAAGCCCTGTGCCTCTTGCTCTGCTCCTGGCCCAAGGAATTTGAGCATCATGTGTTCACCCAGCCTTTGCCAACTGGAGCCTCTAGGAGGAAAGGGTTTTAGTTCTGCACACAGGAGCAGAATCCTTTTTGAATTTCATCTGAGGAAGGTCTGATCTTTCAGGACTTCTGGAGGCCTTAACTCAGTCTGTCCCAGCGACAGTCCATAGAAGATGAATCAGACAAGGTCCCCAGGCAAGACACACAGGGATATTCCCTTGGCCACACAGCCTGGACAAACGGCTCCTATGCCCTGGGACAGAAGTCCTACGTAGCACCATGTTCTTGGGACCAACACTAATCATATCCAGGCAGCTGGGCATCCTAGAAACATTCTGTTGGGACCAGAATCTGCTGCTCTAGGAGCTAGGGGACTATGGTTCCCTCATCTGGATCCACCAGGACTTCCATTGAGGGCTTACCCTCCCAGAGTGCTTTGCAAAAACAAACCTGCCTTTCATGGTTTCTGGTCAGATTCACATTGGTTGCTGGAGAAATCACAGAATTTCTCTTGAGAGTTGCTCCTCTACTCCACGATTGAGAGGGACGTGTGCCGGGCCCACGGAGTCACACTGGTGGCCACAGAACACTGCTTTTACCATCATCTCTCTCTCGCACCGCACACCTAACCACCTCCATGGTGGTTGCCATACTGCGATGGACACACACGTCCTTGTTTGCACAGCGTCCACATGGCCCGGCCTGGGCTCCAGGACCTCCCTGTGAAAGATCCAGCCTTGGGAAGTGAAGGAGCTGGGCATGGTGGAGCATACCTGCAATCCCAGCGCTTGGGAGACTGAGGCAGGATGATTGCCATGACTTTGAGGTCAGCTTGGGCTACCTAGTGAATTCAAGGCCAGCCTGAACTACATAGTAAAACCCTGTCTCAAAAAGAAGGGGAGGCCTCGAGGGCTTGTCAGTCGGGCATGACCATAGTGTATCTGGTTCCCTAACTATGCACCGTCTTTGAGGATGGGTACTTTCCCACCTAGTGCTGCAGTAATTTGAGTGCACCCATGTTTGTTACAGCATAATTTGAAGCAGCCAGGTGCCTTCCCAATGTGAGAGCCTGAGGGAGTAAATAAACCAAAAAGTACAGTTACTGTCAGAGGGAAGACGATTGATTGGGTGGGAGAACAATGGAGATGCGGGTGAAGAAAACTGTATGATTAATCAAATGTGCCATTATTTGTATGACTGAGTAACAATAGTGAAGACGTCATTTTGTAATGCAGCATCCATTTTTAATTCCCCGATATCTGCTCTATAATTCTGTGTTTACTTTATCGTTTATGCATTATATGGATTTATAAGTAAGAAATGTGAAGATAACATGTCATACAACACCATTACTAATCCCCTACTATCCTCTGTATAATTGTGTATCTCCTTGTTTTTGAGATAACTAACAAATGTGAAGATGATATTGTGTAAAACAGCATTCGTTGTCAATCCCCTACTATAGTCCTCATAATTTGTGCGTTTCCTTATTGTTTTTGTGTTATTTGAGTTTATATTCTTCTATCTTTAAAATTAAAAAATAAAGGAGAGAAGAGGGAGAGGAAGAAGAAGAGGTAGTTGTGGAAAGAATGTACTTGTTATAGTCAGGGTTGACATGAGAATAGATTTAATACAGGACACATAATTTATAGGGTTAGTTTATAATATTCTCCCAAAGAGTCTAATGTAAAAGAGTGTGGGAGATCTGTTCACGCACTAGAGACCCAAAGAATCCAGCTGAGGGCCTGGATCTCATGGCAATGTCCTGCGTGAGTCCAGCTGCAGGCCTAGAGCCCATGACAATGCCTCATACAAGTCTGTACCAAGGACCTGCGTTGGGGAGGCCCAGAGGTCAGTGGTGGAAGCTAGAAAGTCTGTGTCAGCGGGATGAAGGAGCTGTGCCAACAGGCGGAGGGATCTGCACTGGAGCCAGGAAGCGACACTCAAGGTAAGGACCAGAGCTTAACCTGACCACAGCCATCCTCAGTGACAGCGAGGACCTGAGCTCCTCTGATGGTAACAGCTGAGTTCCTATCAGGAAAGCCAGCGTGACAAGCTCCTCCAGGAGAACCAACAGCACATCCTCCTCCCCGCCAGTTCTCCTTTTATAGTCCTCAGGTGGGCCCTCCACGCCCAGCGCTGCGCTGATTCACTTCAGCTGGGTGTTACCAGTTGCCTCTTAGTCAACCCACCACAGTAGTTAAAAGGAGAAGAAGCAGATGCAGCTTCCAGGATATCGCCTCACAAGAGGACAGAAGACAGAGGGCAGGGTGGTGCTCCTCTGCTCCCGGGTGTCTGTCGCACCGCACCTCGAGCAGGGCGTAAGAGGGCCAAGCTGACCACGAGCCCCTGTCGCCCGCAGCCGCCCACCCCTTCCCCAGGCCCAGCTGGGCCCTGCCTGCCCTCAGTGGGGTCCTCAGGGAGGTGGCAGGGACAAGTTTTCCCAGGCTTAGGCTGGGCTGGGGCGCCTAGGACAGCAGGTTTGGAATTTCACATTTCCTGGGTTGGGCGAGTAGCTGAGCGGTAGCGGTAGCGCAGCTCGCAGCTCGCAAGGCTCTGGGTTTGACCCCCAGCAGAACAGCAGAAAAAAAAAGGGTTTTCAGAAACTTTCTGTTTAACCCTATCACCACTGCTTTCCTCATCTCTGGGCTGCTCTGTTGCAAATAACTTCCACTTGAGTAATGAGGCCATGGTTGTGCAGAGTTTATTTAGATAAGGAAAACAACCCCAGCCTCCGGGGTGGGGCGGCTAGCATTCTGCGCCTGCGCGTTCCGACGGTGGCCATGGAGACCCCGGAAGCTGGGGCAGCGGAGGGCAGCAGGAGCAGGGGATGGGGGACCTGGCGCTGGCAGCTCGGCCACTGTAGCCTTCTGAGCGTCCACTACACTCTGGAGAGGGAAAGCCGGGTTGTCCTAACACCACCTGGAGAGCTGGCGTATCCCGAGGCCGCGAAGGGTGAAGTACGTTGTAAACTGCCGTGGTCAGAACACCAGTCAGTTATTAATCAGTCCTGGAGTCGGGCCAAGCTCTCAGGCCACACAGGCCAGGGGAGGTGGCACCGCACCCAGATTCAAAGGCCTGAGTCCAAGGGCCCCTCCTACCTACCAGTCCCTGACCTCAGCCTCTCCCCCTGCCTGAGCCTACGAATTGCCCACTGCGAAGTGGGGACAGTCAGCCCTCCACTGCAGGGTCCTCAGGGGGTTTGTTTTTGTTTTTTTTTGAGACAAGATCTTGCTATGTAGTTCAGGCTGGCCTTGAATTAATTACGTAGCCTCCAACTCATGGAAATCCTCTTGCCTCAGCCTCCCAAGTGCTGGAATTACAGGTGTGCACCACTATCCCTGGCAAACCTTTTTTCTTGTCCCTAGCTAGATTCGGTCTTTCTGGGCCCTGGGCTACACAGTGTGTTCAAAGCCACCATCATTCTTCCTTTTTAACCTATAGCCCGATGGGAACAATGCCTTTACTCCATCACTTGTATAAAATTACTTGTTTAAAAGCAAAACCTACTTTTTAAACAGAGAGTTAAACAGAGCCTCAGGTCATAAAACACGAAGGCAAATCTGCTCTGGCTAAAACAGGGATCTGGGCTGGGATCCAGGACTCTTGCACCCAGCCACACCCACCCGGCCCTGTGGCTGGCAGTCCGGGGCGCCTTCTTGGAGCTCAGGGTTTCAAGCACAGACCCCAGCACGCGGTGCACAGCGTTGCGCATGCGCACATGGGGAAGCGGAAACTGGGGTGTCGGCCCTGGAGCCAGCCTAGACTTCCAGCCTTGGGAGAAGGGGGAAAACGGTGTGACAGCCCAGTCCAGGGCAATTAACTCAGCCACGGAAGTAACTGCGCATGCGCTACACAGATCGCCGTGCCTAATCTCATCAGGCTACCGCTGCGTGCCAAAGGCAAGTGTTGGAATATGCACCATGTACAATCTGTATAGAACCTAAAAATATACGAAACAATGTGGTGTGTGCCTGCTAAGGTATAGAGTAGGATGATGTATGTGGGAAATTAGTTTCTAGAAGAAATCACCGGAGAATATCTTTAACTTGGGCGTGGGCAAAGATTTCTTAAACAGGACACAAAAAGCACAAAACAGAACATGGTCAGTAAATTGGGCTTCGTTAAAATGAAGAACTGTTTACAGCAAGGGAAATGAGATGCTGAGAGAAACAGTAGAAAAAGATAATCCATATGAAACTATCCAAATTACGGAATAAACTCTCACAAATCAATAAGGAAAAGACATACAATTTCTTTCTAAAAAAATCAAAGTTGATTGGCACTTTATACGAGGGGCCGTTTATGTGCTTCTCTGGAAGTTGCTAAGCACACCGAAAGCTGTTCAGCACCATGAGCTGCTCAGAAAATGCCGAGAGGAATGCACTGCAAACCCACGGGGATGGGTAACATTTGAAAGAGCAGCGCCCCTGGGAATCACCACGATGTGAGTCAGCCGGGACTCTCCCACATTGCTGGTGAGAATGGCTGTAGGTGCAACCACTTCAGAAAACTGTTGGACAGTCACCCATGTGTGGTACTGCACCCCTGCAATCCTAGCACTCGGGAGGCTGAAGCAGGAGGATCACTGTGAGTTCGAGGCCAGCCTGGGGGCTGCACAGTGAGTTCAAGGCCAGCCCCAGCTACACCACAAGAACTTGTCTCAGAAACAGTGTGTAGGGGGGTGCCTATCTGACAGCATCTACTACTGATAGTATTAAATGTCCCAGAATGCCCCTGGCTGTGCACCCAGTACAAATGAGAGCTAGTCTATCACAAGACACGTGCAAGAAGATTGATGTGTTTTTATCTTCCTGAGATCCTCAGGCCAGAAATAGCCCAAATGCCCATTGTTCAGAGGACAGATACATCATGGTCTGGCCACACAATAAAATCCTACATGGCAGTTAAAGACTATGAATGGTCCCGCCCTCGCCGCTCCTCAGCCCTGTGCCTGCCCTGCAGGGCCCAGAACCCTGGGAGTGGTAAGGTGTCCACAGCCTCCCCCAGGTGACTCTGGAGCAGGCCGGAGCCGGCTGAGGGAAAAGCTTGCCTTGGGTAAAAGCTGGGGGTTTTGGTACAAACTAGACCTGATTTGCTGATGCCCTGAAAGGCCCAGGAAAGCTATAGGACCTGCCGAGAGAGAGAGAGAGAGAGAGAGAGAGAGAGAGAGAGAGAGAGAGAGAGAAACGAGAAGTAATAATAACATAGACCTCTGTTTGCATGTTGAGCCCAGCTGCACCCCTAGTCCGGTCCAGCGCAGAACCCTCGTTTCCCCTCCACCCTGTGACAGGCTGCTTCCCAGGCCACCCAAGCCCCAGAAGCGCCTCTTGCTTCCAGGCAGGCCATGCACGGACCACAGGGGGAAAACTGTTGTGCAGAATGCGGCTTCAGCTGTGGGGTCTCCCGTGCGCGACTCCAGCCCGCTGCATGTTTGTCCCCAGCTCAGATTCCGCCAAACCATGGGGACAACCGCTGGGAGAGGCTGGGGCCGGCAAGAACTGGCAGGTCTCTCCCCAATTCAGTGGCCATCAGAGACTACCCCGAGTGCCCAGGGGACAGGAGAGGGGCAGCTCAGGCTCGGCCAGAGCCCGGCTCGGAATCTGTGGGTGGCTGAGTGTGCTTCATGGAGTCCCCGCTGTGGGTCAGGCCATCCACAGAGTCCATGCCCTGTGCCCTTGCTCAAGATTAAACCCGCAGGGCACATTCTCCGTTCTGGACTGGGGATGATCTCTCAGTTTAGCTTCACATAAGCAAAATCAAGGGAGGGGCCTACTGTTATTGAGCACTGACTGTATACCGAGCTCAGTGCTAGGCGCTGCACATGAGCTTGTCTTGCACTGCTGAGAACAAGCGCGTGTGACGGGCATTATTACTGCTAATTCTCATCTTATAAGTGAGGAGGAAGAGCCCTGGGAAGTGGGAACCTGGCAGGTGACAGGGCCGTGTTTTCCCCATGTGCCTTCCCCATGGGCCATGACACATGCAGGTGTGCTCTGTGGGCCTTGCAAGTTCAGCGCGTTCACAGATACCCTTTTCCACCAGGGGTGCATGTTAGGCAGCAAGGGAGAAGCTGGCCAGCTTCGTGGCCCAGCTCATGAGCTGTGTGTCTTCAGAAGAGTTACTGAACATCTCTGAACCTCTGTGTCCTTCCTGAGGGAAATAATAACAATAGTGTCACCTTCTCCCCCACACTGTAAAGATGACACGGGGAGCATTCAGCCCAGGACGTGGTACACCGTGCATGTTCACTCATTACTACCTTCCTCTTCATCTTTTGCAGTCCTGGGGATTGAACCCATGGCTTCCCCATTAAGCTACATCTCCAGCCCTGTTTTTATTTTTCACTTTGCCACAGGGTCTTGCTAAGTCCTTAAATCGCCTAGGCTTGTCTTGCACTTGTGAGCCTCCTGCCTCAGCCTCCCAAAGTGCTGGGATTCCAGGTGCGCGTACCACCACGTCTGTTCATCATCATTTCTGACTGCTCTTATCAGAACTTACGGAGCGGATGGGGCAGAAACCATGGCCGCCTCCTGTGGACCGAGAATTGGGGCTCCAAAGTGCAAAGGTCACACAACACCCAAGGTCACAGGTGATCTCTGAGGCGGGCTTGTGGTCTTGCCCTGTGACCTGAGTCTCTGCAGGGGGCCGTCTCCCCACTGGGCTCCTGTCCTTCCCTGGGTTTCTGTGCCTTGGTCACATGCTGTCCCCTCCTAGCACAAGCAGAGTGCAGGCCGTGGCGGGGGTGCTGCTGAGCTTCGTGCAAAGACGAGGGAGGCTGTGTAGGTGGCTAGTGCTGCAGCCCATGTGGATGCTGCTTCTAAGGACTCTGCACTGGGGAGCAGCGTGCAGGGGCGGGAGAGGTAGCTACACAAAAGGATAGAAGGCTCCGTGGGCACCGCGAGCTCCCACAAACGCTTCATCTCCTCTCCCCGTGCCCTCAGGGAGCCCCGCGCACAGCCAAGCCACATGACACAGCTTCCCTGCCTTTCCTCCCCGCCGGTCCCCTCTTCGAGCTCCGAGCTCCGTGCTCCCAGGTGAGCCCGGGACCCCTGTCATCCTCCATTGAAAACCAAAGCCCCAGCCCAGCATCTGGACCAAGGAAGGCCTGGACTCCAGAAACAATAGAGATCCACAGGACAGCAGAGTAAAAATAACTTTGCGTCAGTTACGGGAGCAGCAGAACCAATCAGGACCAGTGCAGGGGAAGAGATGCGCGAAGTCTGACTTCATCCTCTTTCTGTTCGCACTGCTCCAGCAGGGCCGCATGACTAAGGCAAGTGACAGTTACATAACTGGTATTTCTAGTCCTTGCCCCTTCTTGAGAAAGGGAAGCTGTTACATTTCACTTGCCTTCAAAGCGGAGGAAAAAAGACAACGGGAAGAAATGAGATCATTACTGTGCACAAATGATGGAAAAGAACTTCCAGGGCTCTCGATTATTAATAAGAGGTGGAAATACTCACTAGCTAGGGCAAATCAAGGTTGGGAGGCTGAGGCAGGAGGCTCCCTGAGAGCTGGAGGCCAGCCTGGGCTACATTGTGAATTCAAGGCCGGCCTGGACTACACAGGGAGATCCTACCGCAAAAAAAAAAAAAAAAGGTCAAGGGAGGAGTTTGGACTTGGTGATCCCCACAGCCCAGCCTTACAAATTCTATGACTCGGGACAACTGTGACTCTGAGCTCCTTCACAGCCAGCATGGGGCCCTCCTTACCTATTGTCCTCACACAGGGCTGTGTACTCAGGTGTTAAAAACACCTGCTGAGTGGAACTCTCCACCCCCATGTTCCCCACCCCCCAAGACACTTGCCGGCACCAGCAGGGGGCATCTGCAGGGTGCCAGTGTCTCTGAGAGGTCACAGAGCCTGGGGTGGCCGGCGCTGGTCAGCAGAGGCTGGGGAGAGGAACTTCCGACCCCGGCGCCGCCTTGCAGCACTTCCTGGAAGAGGATGAAAGGGACGAAGACCCGCGGCTGTGCCGAAGCGGGAGGGAGACAGCCGTGGGTGTGTGTGTGTGTGTGTTCTGTTGGAAAGCAAAATCACCATCATCATGATGACAAGAAAAACAATAATATAGTAATGGTATCTTGAGCCAGACTGTTTTTTTAAGGCAGGGTCTCGCTGTGCACTTTATGCTGGCCTCAAGCTCATTATGTAGCTCAGGCTGGCCTCAAACTAGCGGTGATCCTCTTGCCTCAGCCTCCCACATGTGAGGATTACAGGTGTGCACCACCATGCCCTGCAAACCAGGCCATGAAAAGGTCTGGAAGCTGACTAAGGAGGGTGGTCATTCTCCTGGACACCACAGCACGGGGTGTAGATTTAGTCCCAGAGAAAGATGCAGCCTGTCTGCCCTGTATCGTTCCAAGGCCCCAAATTTATTTCCTTTGCCCAAGTATACATTCATAGCTTTTTAGGTTGGGAAGGATTCAATTTTTTTTTTAATGGTGCTGGAGATGGTGATGGTGCATGCCTGTGATCCCAGCACTCAGGAGGCTGAGGCAGGAAGATCACCATGAGTTTGAGGCCAGCCTGGGCTACGGGGTGAATGCAAGGTCAGCCTGAACTACATAGCAAGATCTTGTCTCAGAGAAAACATAAATCAAGACATAGATTAGGATCCTCCCACCACATCACCCAGACAAGGCTTCACTGAGTCACAAGTCACAAACAGAAACTACTCTTCCTCCACTCTTGGCTGAACAGAAGTCAAGAGGCCATAGAGCGGGGGGGGGGGAGATAGGGGGCCGGGTGCCCAGATGTGGCCCTTGTTATCCTGGGAGGTCACTTGTGTCCCCACAGTAACCAGGGCAGCCACCTGGTGCTCCCAACAGCCGGGGCTGAGTGTTGTGTTTGTGAAGCAGGGACGGGTGTTTTCTTTCTCAGTGAAGGGGCCTCAAAGCTTGGGGCCTTCCCATGTCAGTGCTAAAGAAGTGACACCCAGAGATGACGCTGGGCGATTCTTCCACCCAACGCCAGCAACCTCAAAGCAGGGCCTCCGTGGAGACAGAGCCCGTCCTTTTAAAACAAGCAGCGCTTTTCCTGGGAAAGTTGTTATCTGTCGCAGAGAGGAATGGAGGGGACCATCCCTGCAGAACAGGGACAAGTTCTGTCTCTTTAAATAACTCTAGGCAGCTTGAAATCTCTGTCAACATAGGGGACAAAGATTGTGTGCTAAGGACAACAGAGGGGAGAGGAAAGGACTTCTCTCTCGGAAAGAAGGCAGAGGTCACCAAGCACTGAAAAGGCCTGAGGAACCTGGGCACAGTGAGACGCTGCTTGGGGGTGCTGGCCCCTGAGGAAGCTGCTTGGTGACGTGGGCTAAATATCAGGCTGGGGACAGTCCTCCTGCCCCTGTGTGGCACACCGTGCCATTGCTGCCCTGCCCTGGGGAATCTGTGAACCAAGCCTGCGAAGTGCTTGGATCAGAAAGTTGAACACTTAGTGGAGATCCTCCTGCCTCAGTCTCCCGGGCTCTGGGGCTACAGGTGTGCGCTATCACACTCTGCACTTTCACAGTCTTGTTGGAGAAATGCCATAGATGCAGGTGACAGACTAGATAGGTCACATTTAGCCACGTCAGCTCAGAAAAGCAACCCAGCGCATGAGCATTGGGGGCTGTCCAGGGAACCATGACTGTGACCCCGGGAAAGGAAAGAGAAGAATTTGCTGGGATTATCCTGTTCTCTGGCCCCCGAATGCTTTGGGAAGAATTTGAATAAATAGCCTGGCCAGGTGATGCATGCCTCTAATCCCACCACTTGGGAGGCTGAGGCAGGAGGATTGCCTTGAGTTTGAGGCCAGCCTGAACTACATAATGAGACCCTGTCTTAAAAAAGAAGAATTTGAGTAAATATCTGGGCAGGACTTGGCTGGGACAGAGAGTATATGATAGTGTTGTTAGAGATTAGGCTAGAAAGAGAATGTGGGTCCTAATTTGGAAAACCCTAAGGTTATGCAAAGCAGTCTAAGCTTTTTCCTAAAGGCAGTAGGGAACCACTGACTGTTCAGGATCCTCCTGGGAGAGGAAGAGTGAACTCAAGCCGGTTGCCTGCTCACCCTGAAGAGCAGGGATTAATACTCCTTACACGGTGTTGGTAGGTGAGTCAGCTATGAAGAGCATTCATACAAGTGGCTACTTTTCTGAGTTGAAGTAAGGGTTGAATTGTCGAGGATTTTAAGTTACTGAGTGGAAGAGGGATTTCTAAATGGGAGCAGACACTGCGGCTAGCCCCAGCAGCTGCCCAGGTCTGGCACAAACCATGGCATTCCAGAGACACCCATTTGAGCTGCTGGATTTTCCATCAGAAAGCCTTAGACACTTGCTCGGCATTTTTTATTTTCCAGCTAGGGTCTTGCTAAGGGGCCCAGGCTGGCCTCAAATTCACTGCAGTCCTCCTGCCTCAGCCTCCTGAGAGCTGGGATAACAGGTGTGTACCACCACGGCTGGTCTCTTGGCGTTTCTATGGCACGGACACAAAATCTCTGCTTGAGACTGGACCTTAGCCTGTCCAGCCTCTTTGTTTAGTTAACTTACGTCCTGGCATCCCTCCAAATCTACCTGCTGGGGTAAAACTTCAATAAAGTGCCTCACATTTCTGTAAAAGGCACCTGCGTTGCTGGGTTATCTCCTCCCTCTTGAGGCTGGACTTTGGAAATGTATGCTTTGCTCAATACTCTATGAAGCAGCAACTCAGGAGCAGGGCTGGCAAGGTAGTGACATTTTCTGAGGGGTGGAGAGATCTGTGGCTGAAACTCTCTTTCTTTCTTTCTCCTGCGGAGCTGCTGGGTATGAAAAACTGTCCGAGGCTACTTTTTTCTGCCCTCGACTGTAATGAAATGGATTCTTGCCGAAGAGGTTTCCTGCAGCCCACAGAGGAAAACCGTGGCTGTCAGTCACCACAGGCCAGGGCTGGGAAACGCATGGAAAAGGAGAAGCACACAGGTCAGCCACTGCTGACCACAAGGCCACAGGCCCCGCAGAGCCGGCCGCCACCCTGCCCCTCGCTCGCCCGTCACCAGCCTCTTCCCCTCATAGGACACAGGAGATGGAGTCATGACACAAGCTTTCTTTCTTGCCTTATCCCTTCCTGGCCTTTAGGAGGAAAAGAGGGACGCTGGGGAAAATCTTAAGGAGATTGTATTTTATTTTATTTTATTTTATTTTATTTAAGACAGGGTCTCTCTATAGTCCAGATTGGTCCCAAAATCTTGGCAGGGGCTGGAGGTACAGCTCAGTGGGCTAAGTGCTTGCCGCTGAGCACTAGGGCCCTGAGTTCGATCCCCGGTCCCGGAAAAAAAAAAAAAATCTTGGCAATTCTCCTGCCTCAGCCTCCTGAAAGCTGGGGTGGCAGACATGAGCCACCACCCCTGGCAGAGGGGATTTGTTTTAAGTGACAACTTTTAGGAGGAGAGGTCCTGGGTTCTAGACCTCCTGGGTCATGGTGAGCTAGGTGGGATCCTGGGACCAGAGCTGCGCTTCTCGGCTCTCTTTAAGGAAGTACAGGGAGAAGAAAATAAAACATAACTGGAGATGCATGGTCAGCTGTGAGCCCTGGGGTCCCCTTGCCCCAGTCCTCGCTGGTCTCCACACAGGGCGCAGGAGCCCGCCCTGCCTGTCCGCGGCCCAGCAATTCCCTCCAGGGCCACATCCTGGGACTTGGAAGCCACAAGCTTCTTGCCCTGGCTCCCTTGCTGTGTCATTTTCTAGACGCTTCCGAACCCAGCTGCTCCCACCACCAGGGCTGGAACAGACCCGCACCTGGGCCGCACCCCTGCTCGGAGGCTCAGGGCGCTTCCAGGGCTGCGGTAGGGTCCCTGGAGCTGGAGGTTTAACAGCAGCCTAAGGCGAATCTGGCCTCCCCTGAAATATCTGCTCTGTGTCCTCAGCCACAGGACAATAGGGGCCATTTATAACTGCAGGCGGGAGAACATCTGGTTCGAATCACACACACACACACACACACACACACACACACACACACCAGACAGAGCCCATCATTCTCAGATGCAAAGTGTGTTCCAACCTTTCCACTCAGGGACCCTGGGAAACAAGAAGCCACACACATCCTCCGAGCTACACTGTGGGCTCTGAGTTTGGAGAATCCAAGAGGGTAACTGGCCAAAAGTCACGCAGCGCAGCAAGCGAGATGGGAATCCCAGCGTCCCAGCCGCAGCCTCCCCACCTCCCGACACGAGGCACAGCTGGCAGAGCCTCTGCTCTTCGGTCCTCAGGTCGGAGGGCACAGGGCCCCCAGCCAGCAGACGGCCCAGCGTCCCAGGACCCACGGGCCGGGTCACGGGCCTGAGATGGACACAGGCAGGTAGGCGCAGGGCAGCCGGCCCTCGCAGAGGGGAGGGACAGGGACAGAGGCAAAGTGACACTGCTTTCAGTGAACCGTACCTGCTGCCCAGATCCAACGGCCTGGGAACCCCGAGGCCTGGCCTCCCCTCTGCCTCCTGCACCTGCCAGCCTCACGCGCGCGCGTGTGCGTGTGTTAGTTACTGGGGACTGAACCCACTAACACACTAAGATCCATCACTCTCAGCTCTATCCCCAGCCATTTGGGGTTGGAGGGTTTGAGACACGGTCTTGCTGTGCAGCCCAGGCTGGTCTCGCACTCACGATAATCCTCCTGCCTCAGCCTCCAGAGTGCTGGGATTAGGGGCACGCACCACCATGCCTGGACTCAGCCATTTTTATATTTATTCTTTATTTTTGTTTTGAGACAGAGTCTGTTAAACTGCTCGGGCTGGGCTTGAACTTGCCATCCTCCTGCCTCAGCCTCCCAGAGCGCCGGGATTACAGGTATGCAGCACTCCTTCCTGTTCCATTTGGCTTTCCCCTGGCCAGGGCCAATGTTAGGGTTGTATCCTCAGCTCCTGTGGCACTGGGTGACGACACAGAGACCCCAGCTTTGCCTGTCCTTTGGGGACCACATCCACCCAGGGCCCCGAGGAAGAGCAGCGTCCCTGCTGTCTGCCCCTGCCAGTCTCCCCATACCCTGTGGGCGGCTCCATTAGAACCAAGGCTACCCCACAGCGAAGAGAAGCTTGCGCTGCCAACCCGCCCTGCTCTCCCTGTCCTCCCGCCCCCCCACCTTTCTCACCGCGGGGCTGAGCAAACTCACAGTTCCTCTGACCCAGTGCCTCATGAACAGGCGGGAGGCACTGGGTTCAAATCTCCCTGCTGTCCTCTGGAGGGCTGTGACCTGTCAGTTGTCCTCTCATATTCCTGTGGAAGACACTCGCTGCTGAGAACCTCAAGGACAACATTCTTGGCATGGGACACTCGGCAGAGAACACAAACAAGGTCTGCATGGAGGAACTTACCTCATAAGTGGAAGGCAGACAGTGAATAGACCCATCGGCAATGAGTGTTACAAGGGAGGGTGCCATGGGGCAGAGGGACAGCAGACCTGAGCTCCCACAGCAAGTGAGGCTGGGACCGTGCCGTCTGCTGGCAGAGCGCCTTTCTGGCAGTGACTTTGGTCAGTGCAAAGGCCCTGGGGCAGGAAGTCCGGGCACCAGCTGGAGCAAATGAAGAGGGACAGTGGTAGGCAGGATGAGGGAGGAGGTGAGGGACCCATGTCCCACAGCCCTTGTAGGCCAGGGCACAGGGTTGGAATTTGGTTGTGAGTGACAGGCAGTGTCACTGGGAGTCTGGAGCATGGAGTGGCAAGATGCCACTCATAACATCCTAAAGGGCAGGGCTGGGGCTGGAGGAGGTGATTTCACTCATCGGGCTATGGGGGAGAGTGGGCAGAGCCTGGGTGCCCTTCAGGGGCTGGGACAGCTGCACAGGAATCAGGGTGGTGTCTGCACTTCGCACTGGGCAGCTCTGGCTGGGACAGGCTGTGCCGCAACACCTTTTCCCCACACAAGCGGGTATGTGTGGAAGGCAGCTGGAGAGAAGCCTGCGGTCTCAGGGGAGACGGGCTGCAGAGCCAGGAGGTGCCTGGGGTCTGCGCCTGCGGCCCCATGGACCTCCCCCGACCCTGTCCCAAACAGACACTCGACAAATACCAGAAAGCTGCAAGCAGCCCTTCTTTCTTGGCGGGACACGGAGGAGGGAGGCTGTCCTGTGTTGGGGCGGCAAGGAGACCAGCACAAACAGAGGCGAGCAGGGAGACAGCATAGGGGAGGTCTAGAGACAAGGGTGGGCCTGGAACATCCAGAGCACAGATCAGAGGACTGCAGCAGGAGGAAAACTCAGACTGGCTGTTTCGATCTGAGCCTGTAGGCCTTGATGGGGAAAAAACAGTTCCCAGCACTCCAGGTTAAGAGAAGTTACTATACTTTATCACCAAGTCGATCTGAGGTTCCAGGTAGCCAAGGCAAAAAGTGAAACGTGGAAAGGAAAAACAACCTTCCTCATGACAAAGGGCTTGGTGCACACCCATCCTCCAGAGCCCGGCGTAAGACTCAGTCACGGCTCTGTCTCTTACCAGCTACTTAGTTGCTTTGGCCTCGTACTGGTTGGCCTTAGTGTAATTCTGTTAAATAGGACAGATACCAGCATCCACTTCACAGGGTTGTTATAGCAATGAAACCAGCTGACACCTAGGAGGCTCTGAGAGCCTAGCGTAGGAACGGCCTACGAAAGTTAGAAACCCTTTCCTCACTGCTTTCCCTGGCTGAATTCTTCTGTAGCCCAGGCTGGCCTTGAACTCACAATGATCCTCCTGCCTCAGCTTCCCACAGGCATGTGCCATACCCGGCAGTCCCTGGCTGAATTCTAAAATGTGTTTACAGAAAGACCCCTGAGCACCTAGGGGACAGCACTAGAGATAAATTGGATGGCACCTACCGCTGTGTCTCAGTGGCTGTGGCTCGGTCTCCTGGACAGAGCCTGGTCAAGTAGCATGCTGCCAAGGAGCAGCATGGCCACGGCTTCCTGGCAGCCTACTGGGCCAGAGAAGGGCAGAGAGAGGAAGGCGTCCCCTCCCCACTCAGGTCGCCCTCTGGCCTGGCTCTGAGCCTGTGCCGTTTCCTGTTTCCTGACTCTTCTGCACACTCACGCTATTTCTCGTATTGTCCTCTGCCCGGAACACCTCTTCCTTCCAGAACCCTCCTGGCAGACTCCTATGTGTCCTTCAAAACTCCCTTCCAGAGTGACCGATCCTTTCCGCAGGCTTCTAGGCCTTACCCGGTTCACCTCTGCTTGGGGGACCCTGCATCTCCTTCAGTAAGATTCGAGCTGGTGACAGCTGTCATGATGGTGGTAGCTTCCCCTGGCACTACGTGAACTGCTTTACACTCATTATGTCTATTAGGGTCTCCTTTTGTAACTCAGGCTGGCCTTGAACTCACTATGTAGCCCAGGGTGACCTCAGCCTCATGGCAATCCTCCTGCCTCAGCCTCCTGAATGCTGAGATTACAGGTGTACACCACCACGCCCAACTTCCTTCTATTAATTGTTACAGCAAGCCAATAAGGCTGCTGCACCCGTTTGAGAGACAGGAAATCTCAGGCATAAAACGGCGAAAGAGCTTGTATAGGGGCCGCACCACCGCGCTGACCGCCTACCTGCCGGTACTGAATGTGATGTGCGCCCAGGCCCCATCTCCTTACACAAGGCAAGAGGTAGCCATTGGCGCCCCTCACTTGACAGACAGGGAAACCGAGGCTTGGAGCTGGGAGGGGGCTGTTCCCAGGTTTCACTCTCCAACCCCTTCATACTTGCATCCTTGCTGTCCCAGGAGTGTCTCCTGGCCCCTTAGCATGGCACAGGCGCACAGTAGGCCCACAGGAAACGCTTGCTGAATGCCACCAACCACGTCGGGGTGCCGGTGGCCCACAGAAACGCGCTGGGACTCAAGCGCTTCCGGTAGAATACGTTTCCAGCCCAGCGCGGAGGAGCGCTATTTTTGGACAGCCCTGCACAAATGTTGTGTGGGCTTCCTTTCTGCTACTAAATGTCACTGCTCCGCTTTCCTCCTTGGGTCTCCTGCCCGGCTGGGGAGAATTACGCAAGCGGAGCCCAGGAGTGAGTCACAGCCCAAGCTGCCAAACTGTCCGCAACTGCCAGGGTCGGGACGGCCCCTTCCCGGCTGCTGTGGGCGGTTTTACATCCTTTTCTTCTTTCTTATCCTTTTCCTTTTCTTTCCTCCCTCCTTCCCGTCCTCCCTTCTTCCCTCCCACTCTCTTTCCTTCCTTTTTTTCTTTTTTATGTTTCTTTTGAGACGGACTCTCACTATGTAGCCCAAACCGGCCTCAAACTTGTGGCGGTCCTCCTGCCTCAGCCTCCTGAGTGGTGGGATTACAGGCGTGTGCCACCACGTTGGCATCTTTCTTTCTTCCTTCTTTCATTTCTTGTCCTTCTTTTTAAATTACCATCTCTTTCTTTTCTTTCAAGCGATATGCTACAGAGTACATCAGACCTTTAAAACTTCTGCCAGTCTCTGGAGCGCATGGCCACCCTGGCAGGCCCCACAGGGATGGGATCCTGAGGGGCTGGCCCACAGGGGAGCAGGACATCTCTGCAGGGTGGAGAGAGACTCTGCCCACTAGTCGAGCTGCTGCCACCCACCCCCAGCCTGCTGGGACAAAAAGCAGAATCGGGCCTCAGGATCCCAAACTGTGTCTGTGACCTTCCCGGCCTCTACCCCACTGTTTCCTGGGTTTGTCAGGCAGTGTTATTTACTTCCACGAAGACCCAGTAGCCTCCAGCCAGCACAGCTCTAGGGTCACCCTGGCCCTCACAAGATGTGCCGGCTGCTCTGGC
Organism: Dinomys branickii; assembly: GCA_004027595.1. Taxonomy (NCBI): domain Eukaryota; kingdom Metazoa; phylum Chordata; class Mammalia; order Rodentia; family Dinomyidae; genus Dinomys; species Dinomys branickii. The sequence continues at coordinate 31,270 of PVLD010001099.1, read as the reverse complement.
CAGCAGCAGCTATGGGCCACCCAAGTGGGCACAGCCATGGCCAGGGGGCAGTAGCCCATGGGGCGTCTTCCATGTTCCAGGCACGGTGCTGGGCAGCAGGCAGGAAAAGCAGGCTGGCCATACAGGCATGTGAGTGACTCACCTCAGGCATTGGCACTGGCCAATCCTCCTGCCTCAGCCTCCACATGCCTATGTGGAGGTCTTCCTATGTGTTGCCTGTCACCCTCCATACCCACAAAACAGGCATAGGACTGTGGTCTTCCATGTTCTGTACTCTGCTGTAGCCTCAGTCCCCGGAGCACAGGGTACACCCTCAGTAACTATTCCCTGAATGAATAAGCCCATGACAAAGGAGGCGTTATGGTCTGGATCATAAATGTGTTCCCAAAGCTTGTGTGTTCACAGCTCGGCGTCCAGCTGACAGCACTACTGGGAAGGAGGAAGTTGGGTTATTGGAGGTGCCCTGAAGGGGTATTGGGGCCCACAGCCCCTTTTGCTTCCAACTCCCATGAGATGAACAGCCTCCCTCTACTGCCTGCTCCTGCCACCAGCATGGACTGTGCCATCATGGCCCAAAGTAGTAAAGCCCAGTGACCAGGGACTGGCACCTCTGAAACTGTAAGCCTAAATAAACCTTTCCTCCTTACACGTGATTTTTCTCAGGTATTTTATCACAGTGCCAGAAACCTGACCACCAGAGAGATCTTCAGGACGATTAGCCTAGTGTCTAGAGTGTTGGCCTTGCCCCATGAAGGTCAGGCTCTTGAGCTCCCCAAGAGCCAGGAACCCCTACAGGTTCCTGCCCCCCTGCATCCTAGGAAAAGCACAGCCTCCACCCCCATGGCCCCTCCTAAGCCCCAGACAGACCGACACAGCCTCAGTTACCCTGCAGCGTGTGACTGTGCTCTGAAATGACACTAACGGCTTGTAGGAGGGAAAACAGCACGGGTCTGTGATCACAATCTAATGGGGGGACAGATACCTCTTCAAACACCTGACTTAAGAGAAGAATCCTCATCGGGGAAGAAAGAGCCATCTTCATGGCCAGCGCAGGGGGCAGGGGCTGGCCCCTGAAGCAGCGAACCTGACTGCCATCCTTGGCACTGTGGGGGCCCGGGAGGGAATCCCCAGGGTACCTCTGCAATCACACGTTCACTCTCATCCTTTCAAAGGCAGACCTTTTCTGTAAAGGCCCAGCTAATTTTTAAAATCCCTTCTTCCATGAAAATACTGGTTTTCCCTTTATACACATTGTAGAATTTTTAATATTTTCTTTCTGTTTCCCTGCCTCCCCTACCAACCATACCACCTAAATAATTAAAACATGTTTGAGGCAGGGGAAATGAATACAAACTGGTAACTAATACACTTAACCACAGTACTCTTTTATATGCATATAAAAATTAAGGAGAAGATGCTTACAACTTAAAGATTTTTTGTGTGTTTGTTTGACACAGGGTCTCACTGTGTAGTTCAGGCTGGCCATGGACTCACTATGTAGCCCAGGTTGGGCTCAAACTCTCAGTGATCCTCCTGCCTCAGCCTCCCAAGTGCTAGGATTACAGGTGTGCACCACCACGCCCAGTCTTCCTTTGTTCTTGCAACAGCGCTCTGAGCAGACAGAAACAGTAAATATAAAGCATTTAAGCAAGCCATCCTCCATGGAGCTACCCCGAGTACTCTTTTAAAAGTGGAAAAAACTGAAGCTCACAGAAGTAGCTGAGTTGCCCTGGGTAACCCGGTGAAGGGAAGCCAAGCAGTGCATTCCTTTCAGCCTCGCTTGCAAGGCCGCTCGATGAAGCCAGCTCCTGTGTGCAGGGTGGTCAAAATCTAGGGGAAAGTTTACATTTTTAATGTATTACAGTAAAAGACTTAGCCATTCATTCCTTCCAAATCCTCCCCCTTGCTTCGAACACAACTTGTGCCACCATTCTCGCCCCTTTATGAAGCACTTCTGGAAGTCCTCTTTTCTGAGTGTCTTTGTGAAGGGTTATCAAAAATATGGTGAATGCCACTGCTGAGCAGTGAAGGATGAAAAGGAAAGGCAAGCTTGTAAAAGCGCTGCGGTGTGTGTCCTCACCCACCTTATCACTGGATCTGGCACTCTGTGACTTCTGCCTCTTCCTCTAAGTTAAAATGACCGTGAAAGGTAAACATTTTGAATCAGTTCAGGACAGGGAGGCACCCATGAAGCACAGCTGAAGACACTCATGAAAGAGGACTTGCAGAACTGCTTCAGAAAGCATCAACAGCTATGGGATATAAGCATGTCCCAGGTGAGGGGGAAGATTTTGAGGGAGATGAATAGCCATGTGCCTTTTGCTGTAACAATTTCTAAGATGTAAATGTTCACCATATTTTTTTGGTCAGGCTCCTGGTATGCAGATTTCTTTGTTCTGCTCTGGTTTTGAGTCCTGAGATGCTCCCTGGTTGCCTTCATGCGGTTCATGGCTGGGGCTGGACCTCTTTCCTGCCTAGTTCCACGTGTCATTGTGTGGCTCTCGTGAGAGCAGATGTCCCAATCCGGAAGGAGGTGCCTGCGCAGCCCCACAGGGCTTTGTAGGGACACACGCGGCTGGTGCAGAGTGAGTACAGAGACCCAGGAACAGCTCTGGAGGGCGCGGGTGTCAGCAAACCGAAATGCTAGGCAGGTCCCCAAGGGGGTGCACATCCTCAGGCCTTAGGAGGCTTCAGGCTTCATTCTGGGGAGAGTTCTGAAGGACTTTCCACAGAGATGCAGCACACTGAGTTGCATTTCTAAAGGATGACTCTGGCTTCCTGTTGCACTGGCATGGCAGCAGGTTGGCCTGGGACAGAGCAGGATGTTTGTCCCCACTGTGACCACGTCATCCCATGACCTGCCACCTTGCGAGGAGCTTCAGCCCCTCTTCTGCCACCTACGCTGAGAAGGAGTCGCACCTCCACACTCTGTGTAACTGGGGCTGTTTGAGGCTGAACGGGCTGTGGCTTTCCCAGAGTCACACAGACTATCAGTGACGGAACAAGGACGAAAGCCCAAGTCTCTGGACCACCCCCGCCAGCCCAGGTGGCAGTTCTTCCAGGCCGCCGGAACCTGACCCTGGCTCTCCTAAGCACCAAGCCGCATATATTTACTGAGGTCTTGCTGCAGGTCCAGCTGTGCTGGGACCTGGGAGGGACACTGAGTGGCCAGGGAGACCGGTCTGGTCAGGGGAGGAAACTGGAGCTAAGCCGTTGATCTATGGATCTGTCACTGGCTTCAGTGCTGGGAACAGGTGGCAGGACAGCTTCCGGAGATGGTGAGAGCTTCTTTTGAGCTCCCCTGAGTTGGAAAGGCCCTGTGATGTCCAGGAAACCGGGTGCCAGGACAGAAGTCCCCGCAGAGCTCTGGGCCTGGGGTGGCCGCTGAAGGCCACCATCATGAGGAGAAGGATTGAGCGGGAAGCAGAGGAGGTGGCCAGGGAGAACGTGCAGCAGGTGTGACTGCCAGGGCAAGGGGAAGCGGTAGGGACAGCAGAGGGGGGCATCACGACAGCAAGGTGATAAGCAGGGTCGGGGAGGGACTCTGGAGCCAGCGTCCCCGGGCGGCCGTGGGATGAGCACGGGCTGTCACCAGCCTCGAGCATGTTCTCAGGACCTCACAGAGGATGCTTACGGGGTTCTGGGGCCCAGGCAGAGGCCAGCAGCAGGGGGAGCAGTAAGTGGGAGGGGAGGACAGACGTCATCACCACTGTCAAGACGGTGGGCTCTGGGGGAGAGGAGGGAGGGAAGCTGGCGCCGAGGGAAACGCAAGCTCTGGCTTTCCAGTTCCTACCACCCGACTGCTGGGGGACCGGGAAATGGGGAAGCCCCGAGATGCCCCGCACTGCAGAGCTGCAGAGTGGAGGAGGCACCTCCTCTGGTGGTGACGTGGGTTCCTCCGCTGTCCCCACCCCACACTCACCTGGCTGTGCACAGGGCAAGAGCGGTGAGCAAAAGACACCCAGGTGCTCAGGCCAGGGAGGGAATCCTCACCCACAGATCCGTGGCTTCCTTCCGTGTCCTGTCCAGAGGACCCCCGACTTTCCCAGGAAGAGTCGCCATCGGTCCTTGGGAAGGATCGGTACCCAGGGCTCAGGGTCCAGATGGAGCTCGGAGCAGCCCCAAGAAGCCTGTGCTTCTTGTCTCTTTAAAGACTCACGTTTTAGTGTAAAACACATGGAATGCTGCACCGTACCTGTGACACACGGCATGCGTGCTTTGGGGTTGAGAAACCTACTCCGGGTGGCTTACCCGTGTGCAAAGTGGACACACGAGGGTGATCCCGGCCCTGCCCCTCAGTCCCCCATGAGAGCAGCTGCCTGACCGTCTGCCTCCCCCGTCACACCCGTGTGCGCTCACGAGTTCACACCACGCACAAGAAGACTGAGGTCTGGAGAGGTGGGCACGTGTCAAGGCCGTGCAGGAAGCTCGTGAACTAGGGTCTGGGTCCTTCGTCTACCCAGGGCTCCTTCTGCCCAACTCCGCTCCCATCATTTTACGGGGTGGGGACCTCAGATTTCATGTTTGACTTTGGCAGATGAAACAGAATGGGGAACAAGAGGCCTAGAATGAAAAATAAGTAATTACTGGGGCTTTACAACCCGTTTTTTTGGTTGTTTTTTCAGTACTAAGGATTGAACACAGGACCTTGTGCATGCAAGTGTGCTACCACTCAGCTGTACTCTCAGGCCTTTTTTTTTTTTTTTTTTTTTTGAGACAGAGTCTTGCTATGTAGTTCAGGCTGGCCTTGAACTTGCAGTGATCCTCCTGCTTCGATCTCCCAAGTGCTAGGATTATAGGTGTGCGCCACTGTGCCAGGTTGAGTTGCTGGGATTATAAGCGGGTGCCACCAAACCTGGCTCATCCCCCAGCACCTTGGAACCTGGCCGAACTTGGAGCAGGAGTTTTATACAGAGGTAATCAAGGTTCAAATGAGGTGGCCAGGATGGGCGCTGCTGTGGGATCACTGTTGCCCTGCTAAGAGGATATCTGCACACAGACCCATGAAAGAGGATGTGGAAAGACTCAGGGCATGAATCCTCCCTGGAAGTCCTCACTCAGAAGGGACAGAAACGGGGAACACTTGATTTCTGTTGTTGAAACCACGCAGTGTGTGGCCCTTTGCCAGGGAAGCAGCTCCCATCTTGCAAAGGCTCATGTGCCCTGCAGGGACAGGACAAGTCCCTGCAGCGGTCAAGTGTGTGCCTCCTTCAGGAAAAGAGGACTTTGCTTGGTGGCACACTTGCACATGTACACACACACACACACACACACACACACACCATTTCCTTGTTAGTGGAAAGATGATAAGTATCTATGTTTACTGAGCATTTGTTCTATACCAGGCAGGTTTTACTTTTGTTTTGTTTTGAGACAGGGTCTCGCTGTGTAGTTCAGCCTGGCTTTGAACTCACTTTGTAGCCCAGGCTGGCCTAGAACTCACTGGGATCCTCCTGCTTCAGCCTCCAGAATGCTGGGATTACAGTTGTGTGGCACCACTCCCAGCTTGTTTGAAATGCTTTGTGTGTAGTCCTCACAGCTAAGTCACTTAGCCAACGTAAGCGACTGGCCCAGCAGCAGAACGCCCTTCCTCCTCCTCCTCCAGCTCCTTTGGGGTAAGTGAGCTCAGGGTTCCCTGGTGAGCAGCCCGGGGCGGGCAGGCCACAGCGGGTTAAAGCGGGAAGGAGAGAAGGCGGCCTTCCCCAGCCCGCTGTAAATTCCCGGGGTTGGGCCTGAGCCTGAGCCAGGCTTGTGGCTGACGTCAGCTAGCTGGAAGTTCCTCTGCCCCGTGTCAAGCTTGCAGAACAAAGGCTCCCACCGCAGGAAAAACTTCCTGCTCAGCCCCTAGCGGACGGCTTGGGTTTCAGCCACACAGCCAGTGAAGTCATCCGCGGAGCGGACTGGCGGCCCGGGACTCCCGAGGGCAAGAAACAGCTGGGCCACAGGGGCTGCTCCCCCCCCCCCCGACAGCTCCTTCCCTTCCCATCCCTGACTTCGGCTTCTTCTCTCCAAAGTGAAACCCAAGCAGGCCTCAAGACTGTGCCCGTAAGCATTGGCCGGTGGGGAAACTGAGTCCTGAGACGTAGACATGGGTGGCTTAAGAGTCCTTAGCAAAGTAGAGTTGGGGGGGGGAGTGCTGAACCCAGCGCGACATCTCCTCCTTCAACTCTGTGAGATGTTAAGCATCTGGTTCTTTGGTTTCTAGGCTAAGGGGAAAGAGACGCTTTCCAAAATTCCAGACTCCCCTTGCCCCAGCTCTGTGCAGCTGGCCCAGCCTGAGCAGCTCAAGGCCCCAGCTGACTCCTTTAAGTCAACCCAGCAAAGTGGGGTCCTTGGTCAAGGCAAGGACTGGACATAAAGGTGAAGTTGGGGATACCTAGGACATTATCGTGAACAATGCCATTCCCTCGCTTACCATCGCACTTCGCATTTTAAATTCTTATTCTTATTGTCATCGTCATCAAGCTTTGTTTTTGTTTTGAGGCCTGAGGATTGAACCTAGGACCTCGCGGAAGCTAGGCAAGGGCTCCACCATCGGAGCCACACCCTCAACCTTTCTGTAGTTTTTAAAATTTTGTGATAAAGTCTCACACAGTTGCCCCCCCCCGGTCTCAAACTTGCAGTCCTCCTGCCTCAGCCTCCCGGGTCTGCACCAGTCACTTCACATGGAGTTTCACCTCACAAGCATCCCAGGAGGTTGTGGGATGGTTATAGGGCTCCCATTTGGTGGCCATGGAGCCCTCCCCCATCCAGAGGGGTGGAGCCCCCAGCCCACAAATGGTTCTGCTGCACACTTGTAGCTGATTGGATGGGGACTGGACACGTGACCCACTCTAGGCCAATCAGCTCCTCTTCAGAACCGCTACCAAGGAGGTTTCAATGGAACAGTGAATTAATTCCACGTCTCGAGGACCCAGGCCACAAGGGCACAGTGAACAGTTGTTAAACTAGTGAACAGTGCAGGTTCAGAAGGGTTCGCCTTTCTGGACCTGAGTCACACAGTAGCTGCTGGAATATGAACCAGGCGCACCAGCCTCAGGGACCCTGCTTGCTACACAGGGACCTATGGAGGGAGGGGGCAGCAGTCCCCAGACTCCCTGCAGCCACCTGTCTGGAGCTGACTTGGAGCCATGGTACATGTGGGACTCACCCGCTGGTGGCTGAGGGTGAGAATATTCTACGTCTGAGGAGGAGGAGCGCCCGACAGAGCTCCCGTCCTACTCCTGCAGAACTGGCACCCTTCACCCATCGCCTGCAACCAGGACCACACTCAGTCTGGCACAGTCTTCAGGTCATCCTGGTCCCTTGGCACTAGTACTGGGAGTGTCACCCTGCACCCAACCATTTTCTCTGCCTGGGGCGGCAGCCACAGTCATGTATGCACCCGTCCCTCTCCATTCCTACACATATTTTGTCCATTCTGTGCCAGACCCCAGGTCCCCAGGAGCCCTGGTTCCCTGTTCCCCAAAACCCAAATATTCCCTGGAGAGGGAGAGTCAGCGCGATCCCCATTACCGGACCCATTTGGCGGCAGGCTGGGAGCACCGGCTGGGCTGGCAGAGCTAACATAGGAGCCCAGCCATAGACAGACAGACCCAAGAATACGCAAAAGCAGGTGAGAAAATACAGAAACAAGCGGGAGCGTGTTCACACGCCCGTCCGTTTTATAGCACATCAAACACAACCTTTTATGAATTGGTGACACTGTTCCTTGGTTAACTTGCATTGGAGGTGGGTGGCATTGTGAGCTTCAGAGACTTCGGCCTTGATCGGCCTAAACTGGGCCACTGTGGCAGGCACCTCGGAGCTCGTCTGTAGCCACAGGAAGAGGAGGGAGAGATGTACTGTTTGCTAAGAACATCTACATGTCAGGCCTTTCTTTCCTAGGTGTTTTATTTTTGAAACAGGGGTCTTGTTTAGACTGGCTTTAAACTCACTATGTAGTCCAGGCTGACCTCGAACTCTTGGGGATCCTTCTGCTTCAGCCTCCCAGATGCTGGGATTACAGGCGTGCACCACCATGCCCTGCTTCTTAGGTACTTTATGCATGAACATCTCATTACCCCGCAGACAACCCTACCCAGCATGTTTATCATTCCATGTTACGGAGGAAACTGCAATTCAGAATTGCTGGGTAATTTTCACAGAGTGACATCTCTAATTATTAAAGGACTTGGGTTCTGCACCCAGATCTGGCATTCAACAAGTACTTGTTAAATGAATATTTTTGGTTCTAAAGTGCACGCACTTTGCCATAATTGAGGAAAAATATGAGGAAGACCCCTTCTACAAAAACAATTACAGCCAGTACTTACAAAGCACTGACCCAGCACTTTCTGTTAACTCCCTGACACTCATCAGGAGCCAGACATACATGCAATCCCAGCACATTGGGAGGCTGAGGCAGGAAGATGGCAAGTTCCAGCCCAACCTGTGTGACTTAGTAACTTAGCAAGACCCTGGTTCAAAATTTAAAATAATAAAGGCCTACAGATGTAGCTCAGTGTGAAGGCCCAGGGTTCAAGCCCTAGGGCTGGGTAAAGCAACAATTTGTTTAAAACCCAGTCAGACAGACAGGTGAGGAAAGCAAAGCAGAGAGAAAGGGTGCCATCTGCCCAAGATCCCAGAGGTGAGAGGTGCTGGCACCAGTGTGTAGTCCAAGTGTCTGGCCCAGGCCCCCGGCCCCTCCCTGGACCCTCCTCCCTTTTGCCCAGGGCTCCACCGGCACAGGACTTCAGGGTTTCTTTTCTCTTCCAGTCCATGTGCCCCAGAGTGAGTCACTGCATTTCCTCATTCCTGGGAGAGCTCGGTACTTTCTCGTGTTTTTCTTTATCATCTGGACTTCTCTGTGAACTGTCCGCTCATCTCTTTTGCTGCTTACGTGGTGGAATCTGGATGCTGATCTTAACTTTCTGTAGAAAAGGCAAAATTAATATGTTTTAGATGTATGCATGGCTTAGTCCTTCTTCTTCCACACTGCTGGGTGTTTTTCCTCTCAGGCTACTCTGTATTTTACTCCGCAAAACGTTCCTATGTTTTGTTTTGAAGATCTTTTTATGTCTCTGATAGTGGATTCTCTCCTAGTATGATAAATGGGGAACTGAATTTTGTCTTTTTTTATAGTTTGTTTCTACAACAACTGTACAATCTCATCTGTAATTTATTGCAGAAAATAACACAAGGTGTAACTCCTCATAATGCTTTCCAAAATATTTATTATATGGGGCCAGGGATACAGCTCAGTGGCACAGTGCCTGCCTGGCAAACACAAGGTCATGAGTTTGATCCCTGGTACCAAAAAAATTATTATGTAGTAGTTCCTTTCTGCCTTGTTGGATTTTTAGTTTTCCTGTATATTGAAATCATTTTGGATGGTTTAACCTCTTCTACTGATCAAAATGTTTTCCATTGTTACTATATGGTTTGGATAATTGTCACTTTGTAATATATTATGAAATTTAGTAAGCTAAATGTACTATGACACCCTATAAAAATTACCTTTAGCCTTTTTAACCTTTTAATCTGTGAATAGAATCACTTCATTTATCAGGCACTCATCAAGTGTCCCATGAGGGCTTCCATACATGGTGCATTAACTCTACATATCAGTGCAAAGTACGTGGTTGCTTTGCTATTTCTAGTCGTCCAGGCTGCAGTGATGCCTTCTCCATACTTTAAAGATATCTCGTGACTTAAACTAATTTCTAAGTGTTGGGTATGGATATTCAATACAGATAATACTCTACAGGCACAGAATTGATAGGAAATATATGTATAATGACACAAGGACCAGAGAGACAAAGTCCATGTCTGAGTGCTGGAGAGAGGCAGGATCCAGGAGCTCCTCAGCTCAAGAAGCGGGAAGCTGCAGTAGCACCAGTCCAAGGTCAAAGGCCTGGAAGCTCCCTGGAGAATCACCAGTTCCGGTCTGGGTTGGGAGGCTACAAAAACTGGAGACCTGGAGACTGGTGTCCAAAGGCAACAGCAGCAATGGATACATCCACCCGAGGAGACCCCAGGAGACCCGAGGAGACCCAAGGAGACTGGAACTCTTCAAAACTTCCTCCTCCTTTCCCTTTTTATTTCATCCAGGCTACATGCCTATTGGCTAGTGCCCATGTCAGTCATCCACAGACACACCCAGGACTGTACTTTCCTAATCTGATGGGTGTTTCTTACTGCAGTCAAATTACCATGTTGTAATTACTGGTCACACTATCACTACAGTTTACAATCTGCATGGGATTAGCATCTAGGAAGATGTGGAAACTGGACATTCCCCTTGGGGTGTGGCCCACAAAGCTGCAGGGAATGGGAGGATGGGACTGGAATGGACAGGCCTTTTGGGCCTGTGGGAATCATCACTACAAGCCAGTTGGAAATGCACTCCTGTAATCCCAGTGCTTGGGAGGCTGAGGCAGGAGGACTTCCATGAATTTAAGACTAGCCTGGGTGGCTATGGTTTGGATCTAAAATGCCCCCCAAAGGCTTGTGTATTGAGGGTTTGGTCCCCAATGCCACAGGATTTGGAGGTGTCACTTTTGGAAGGCAATTGGGCTTAACTTAGGAGGTAGGACCTAGTCACAGGGGTGGGTCAGGGATTGAGCCCTTGGGGACTGTGTCTTGTCCCTGGTACCTTTCTCTCTGGCTTTCTTTCTGTCACTCTGCTTCTTCGGTTCTTATCAGGTGAGCAGCATCCTCTGCCCCTACTCTCTTCCCTGAGATGTTTCTGCCCTAGTGCAGGCCCAAAGCCACGGACTGACGCCCTGAAACTGTGAGCCAAAAACAACCCTTTCGTGATTCAAGTTTATTCCCCCAGGTGTTTTGTCACAGCTACAGAAAGCTAACACAGCCACCAGTGATCCTGTTGTTCATTTCTCATGTCCAGTTCTTCCCCAGTGAACCGGCAGGGCTACATTGGGCCAGTGGGGGCTGCCTGTCCAAAGGCAGCTGTTGATTGGCTGGCCAGCCACACGTGACATGGTCTCCTGTTCAAAGAAGCACGTTTTATGCCAATTCTCTCTAGAGATTATCCAAAGAAAAGTGGCAGGAAGCCGGGCATGGTGGTGCACATCTGTGATCCCAGCCCTCGGGGAAGCAAGTTCAAGCCCAGCCTGGGCAACTTAGCAAATTAGTGAGACACTGTGTCAACAAATAAAAACAGGGCTGGGGGATGTAGCTCAGTGTGAAGGTCCTGAGTTCAGTCTCCAGCCCTTGGAAAGTGGAAAGGTGTCAGGTAGCATGGCACAGATGGGGGCCGGAGGAGCCCCTTAGGCTTTGTGCAGTGAAGACAAGATGCAGTAGAAGGAGCTCTGGAGCCCAGGGAGGAGGTGAGCAGGACAGCGGTGAGAAGGAAACTGCGGGTCATAAACAGGACTCTTTAAATGGAATGTTTAGCTTTAGGAAAAAAAAAAAACCCTCTCACATTGTCCTTGTTTTCTTGTTTTGTTGTACAACACAGAAGACCGCAGTGGGGCACTTGGGTCCCCAAATCCGGCTCACATCAAACGAGCTGTCCTTCAGGCTGGGGCCTCAGCAAGGCAACAGGAGTCTTGTGGAGCGGGAGAAACAGCCCAGATTGTCCCCTGGGGGTGCAGACAATAGCAACTGCGGCGTCTCTCTGCTAGATCACTGTCCCACGTGGCAAGGCACGGATGCTCGCTTCAGGATTTAGACTTCGTGGCAGGGGAAGCCGGAGGTGTTTGTTATTCTGCTGGCTGCTGTTTGCAGAGGTATATTGTCCCCGACTTCTCCCTGCCTTGCAGCCCAGGCAGCAGGAGACGGTGGGGCTGGCCGGCCAGCCGTGTTCCTTCTGATAAGGCCCAGGAGGGCCTGGGCTGGTCCGATTCCCTCAGGAATCTGCTTGCCAGACCCTGGGGGCATGTCAAGAAGGGAACAGGTGTCAGCAGCTGCGGGAGAAAGCTGGACACAGCGTGGCCTGCGGAGTTGGACCTTCTGGACTGGTGACCTGGCCTCCCCCCTACCAGCCGTGTGACCTTAATGCCTCGCTCTCCTTGTCTGCACAGGAGACAAGGGATCAAATCTTCTGGGATCAAAGAATACAGTGAATGTTTACATTTTAAAGAAATTATTATAGTAAAATACACATTGTCCATTAAACCCTCCATCAGAAGCCTCCCCCTCAGGTTGAACAGGCTTATCCCGACATTCTTGCTTCTTTCTGGAGCAGTTCTGAAGTCCTCTTTCCTGAGTGTCTGTAGTTGCACTGCTGTGGCTGTCTCAGTGTTCCGAACTGATGTAAACTTTTTCCTTTCGTGGTCATTTTGCCTTTGAAGAAGGACCAAAAGCCACACAGTACCAGATCCGGTCAATAAAGTGAATGAGGATGCACTGAAATGTTTTTATTTCACAGAAATTGTCATAAATGTTTTGAATCAATCCAGGACAGTGAGGTAGCCAGGAAAAGACACTCACGAAGGAGGACTTCCAGAACTGCTTCAGAAAATGCCAAGTATGGTGGGATTAATGTGTTCAGAGCGAGCATTCTGAGGGGGTGTCAAGGGCAATGTGTCATACTGTAATAAATTTTTAAAATAACGTCCTCTGCAGTTTTTGATCACGCCTCATATATTCCTCTTAATTTTATCATGATTCATCTACTAAGTTGACCCACATGGATTGTCATTTTTTTTAGAGGCCAAAAATGGTTCATCCTAATACAGTTGTGACTAACACGTAGTAAGGGCTTAGTTAATACCAGCTGAAGAAAACTGCCAACATTTACTACTACTTTAAACCTTCCCTGACAGCAAGCACCAGCCACTTATGCCCAAGTCTTGCCCAGCGGTTATCAGAGAAGGAGGGCAGTATGGCCGTCCTCTTTCATACTGGACATGGGGGACTGGAGGCTGGGGTTTCCCCTCCACCTTCCTTTCCAAAGAGTTGATGAACCCCTCAATTCTGTAAGATTCATGGGGTTTCCAGACCACAGCCCTCTCTCCTCACTTCTAAGCTACGTATGTCACCCATTTGCTACCTGTAGATTAAACTCCTAGGGACCCCCTGTCCCCTCTCTCCTTGAGAGCCTGAGGCAGCCTCCATAGCCTGCACAAGGTCTCCGAGCCTGTCGGTGGCACGACTTGGCCTGGAGCCAGAGTCCACGTGCTCACCGCAATCTGACCCTCTTGGCAGGGCTGCCCTGTCCTCTCACCCCACTTGCTGCCACCTGCCAGCTCATCCAGCTGTTGGGCTCCAGGATCTTGTCTCACGTAGCAATTCATCTCTAGCCTGTTTCACCCTTAAAATCTTCACTGTGTGGCTGAGGCCCACCAGAGGCACTGCCTTGTGATCTGTCAAGGTTCTGAGAAAGGATTTCATGGTCACCACCGCCCTCAGAGTCATCTGTACAGCACAGTGCCCTGAGAGGGTCTCAGGCTTGATCTTTGCTCAGATGAGATCTCTTAATGTTAGCACTCTTTACTGCACCTTCATGACAACCAAGTCCTAGCCCCACCACCCTGCTTTTTTAGACAATCTTTTTTCTAGTATTTTACAATAAGCAGCAAGAAACCAGGCAGCACCTCCAAGAGACCAGGCTAATAGTCCTTAGCCTTATCCCCCAGTTCCTTAGGGACATCTCTCTTTATCTGCAGGTGACAGTGTTGCTAAGCTTTCTGCAACCACACAAAGGGACTCTTCCTTCCTCTGGTTTCCAGTCGTGGGCTGCTCGTGTACCTTGACCTTCCCCTCGCTTACGGAGTCCTCAGAGTCCTGACAGCTCCACCCATAGCTCAGTTCCAAGACTTTGAAATTCGTAGTTTTTGTTATGGCAGCGAGTCACTTCCAAATACCAAAGCCTGTATTATCTGTTGCTTTATGGCAAACTGCCCTGCCAATGTAGCAGCTTCAACAATAAACATTCATTATCTCTTGCCATTTCTGGGGGAAGGAAGCTGGAGTTCTGTGTTGGGTGACTCTGGCTTCAGGTCTTCTGTGAGCTTTGAGCAAGGTCCCTGCCACGTGAGCTTCTCCTGTGGCTTTGTTTGGGACTTCCTCAGACAAAGGGCACAGAAGAGCCTGACCGAGATGGGAACCACCATGCCTTGATGACCTGGTCTCTGCATTCCCTCATCTTACTCCTCTGGTCAGGGTATTAGCTTTGCAGCCCTATACATGGGAGAGTCAACATGAAGAAGGCAAGATTTACTTTTGCACATAATTTCAGAAATTTCAGGCCAGGGTGGGCTGGGCATTGTTCAGAACTGTGGTAAGACAGGAACACCACGGCAGGAAGGAGGGGGCGGAGGAACGTGCCTCATCTCATGGCAGCCAGGAAGCAGAGAGACAGGGAAAGAGCCAGAGAGGAAAGGGCTGGGGGCCGGATATACTTCCCCAAGGTCACACCCGCAGGGATCTCTCCCTTCAACCAGGCCCCACCTCCTATTTCCATACCTCCCAATAATGCCTTCAAATGATAGCTAATCAGTGGAGTCCTCCATAGTCACACACATCTAACAAAGACATGAACGTAAGGAGGTGAGGCTCGCTGGGACCACGCTGGAAGCTGACTACCACAGTGGTGAAACACAGACCGTTTTCCCCTAAGACCTGGAATAAGATGGGGCTGTGTACACCGCACACTTCAATCCCACATGGAAGCAGTGCTGGCCACTGCAATAAGACAAGAAAAAGAAATGAAACGCACACAGGTTAGAAACGACAAAATAAAATCCTCTTCGCTGGCAGATGTCACAATAGTTTAACCCCCCTCCCCCCAAAAAAGATTGTCACTCTTCCTAAAGTTGATCTATGGATTCACTACCATTCCAATAAAAACCTTAGGAGGACTTTGGGCAGGGTGGGGCAGGTTGAAAATAACAAACTAATTCTAAAAATGACACATCATAGTCTGAACAATCTTTTAAAAGATTAAAGTTGTTGAATTTATACTAGTTAATTTCTAAACCTATAAAACTCCAGAAATCGACAGTGTGGTATTGGTGTCATGATAGGTAGGCATTTAATGGGACAGAAATACAGCCTACAAACAGATCCAGAGGGATCTAGCCAACTGATTTCTTAAACAGTGTTCCTAACAATTAATTCACAAGTCATATAATTCAGCCATTTAAATCGTACTGCTCACTGGATTTTAGCATATTTATGAGGTTGTGCAACCATCACCAAATCTAATTTAATCTTCCCTGTCGTTCCCTTCCTCTCCACCCCACCCAACCTTTTAACCCCAACCAACCATGAATCTCCTAGCTCCATTGATCTGCCTATTCTGTTTGACACAAATGTACATTTTGCGTAAGTGGAGTCACATAACGCACAGAGTTCTTTCCCTTAGCACACTGTTTAAAGGTTCTTCCATGTATCGGTGTTGAATTCCTTTTTTATTGCCAAATAATGTCCCACTGCACGGAGAGAGCACGCTGTGTTTCTCCACTCCTCAGCTGAAGGCCATTTCGGTTTTCACTTTTTGGCTATTGTGAATAATGCTGCTACAATGACCCATGTTGTAGTGAACTGACCACTGGTGGTCAACTTATAACCCTCAGCTGGGCTGAGTAATCACGATGCTGGCTGTGGGACGCCCACCTGGGGACCGTTGCCAGCAGCATAAGAGGCAGACCTGGAGAAGAGAGGCTGTTGGGAGCTGAGAGAGGCTGTTGGGAGCTGGGAGAAGCTGTAAGGAGCTGTTGGTTCTGTTGGAGGCGCTCGTCCTGCTGGCTTTCCTGATGAACTCGGCTGTTTTCATCCTCTGAGGAGCTCAGGACCTCATTGGCACTGAGAATGGCTTCAGTTCACTTTGGGGGAGCTCTGGTCCTCACTCTGAGCATCGGTTCCTGGCTCCGGAGGTAAGATGGTGCCCTGCCAGTCTCCTGGAGAAGCTTGCTGCGTTGGGTTCCCTGACGGGAACTCAGCTGTCCTCACCACTGGAGGAGCTCGGGACCTCACTGTTGCTGAGGATGGCTGTGGTACCTTCCAGGGGAGCTCTGGTTCTTACTTTGTGCATTGCTTCCTGGCTCCAGTGCGGATCCCTCAGCCTGCTGGCACAGATCCTTCATTCCATTGGCACAAACTTTCTAGATTCCACCGACCTTTGGGCCTTGCCAGTGCAGATCTGTGAAACAGGCTTGCATGAGACATTATTGTGGGCTCTGAGCCTCCAGGTGGACTCGTGGGAGGCATTGTTATGGGCTCTAGGTCTTCAGCTGGACTCATGCAGGACATTTCCATGGGATCCAGGCCCTCAGCGAGATTCCTTGGTCTTAGCGTGTGGACAGGTTTCCTGCACTCTCTTGTGTATCATTCTTTGGACGACTATTATAAATAATCTTATAAAATATGTGTCCTGTATTATTATTGTTCCCTCTTGCAAAATATCCCCCAACCCAAAACACATGTGCACCTGTTCATGTGGACATATGTTTTCATCTCTCCTGGGTAAACACCTAGGAATAAAATCTCTGGGTCTTATGGTAACTCTCTAACTTTTCCAAGGACTGCAAACTGCCTTCCAAAGCAGTAGCGGCATTTTACAGTTCCACCTGCAACATGCGCAGACAGCCTCACCTTCTCCACATCCTCATCAGCATACGGGGCACCTGTCTTGGTGACTGCAGCCCTCCTGATAGATGCAGGGTGATACCATATTGTGGCTTCGATTTGCATTTCAAAGCAGCTTTCTGTGTTCTTAGTGGTTATTTGTCTTCTTTGGACAGATAATCTACAAATCTTTTGCCTCTTTATTGGGTTATTTGGGTGGTTTTGTAAGTATATGTTCTCCAAGAGTTTTGTTTACTTTATATATTCTGGATACAAGTCCCTTATTAGATATATGATTTACAAGTGTTTCCTCAACATTTTGGGTTTTTTTTTTTTTTTTACTTTCTTGATGCTATTGTTTGCAGTGCAGACCCTTTTAATTTTGAAGTGGTACAATTTATCTACATTTGTCTTTTGTTGCTTGCACTGTAGTTTTTGTTTTATTTTATTATTGTTGTATTATTGTTGGTGTTGTTGTATACTTACTGTTCAAATAGATCTCTTAATATGTAGCCCAGAATGGCCTTGACCTTGCAGTGGCCCTTCTGCCTCAGCCTCCTGAGTGCTGGGATTAGAGGGGTGGGCCATCAGGCTCACCTGTACTGTAGTTTTAATATCTAAAAATCTATTGCCTACCTCAAGCTAATGAAGATTTACTCTGTTACCTTCTAAGAGTTGTATACTGTAACCTTTACATAGAATTCTATTTTGAGTTTTTTGTTCTGCATGGTATAAGGTAGGGGTCCAACTTCATTCTTTTGCACATGAGTACCTAGTTGTCTCAGCAGCATTTGTTGAATGGCTATTCTTTCCTCAGGCCAACTGGTTTTTGGTAAAGATATCAAAGCAGTTCAGTGACAACAGAATAAAATTCCAATTGGCCATCCTTAAGTAAAACAGACACTTGACCCTTACTTCACACCAAATACAAAACCTAACTCTTCATGGGCCACAGCTATAGGTGTCAGAGCTGAAAATATAAAATTTCTATAACATAGAGGGAAAAAATTCTTGGCAATCTTGTGCTAAGGAAAGCCCAAATTGTAAAGGCAAAAAAAAAAGAGGGGTTATACTTCATTAGAAATTTTTTAAATTTCCTTCCAAAAGACTGTGTTAGAAAATAAAAGTCCAGCCACAAATTGAATAAAATACTGGCGAAATATATCTGATAAAGGACTTGTATTCAGTATCTATATCTTTTATAACTCAACAGTGAAAGAAAAACCATGAAAGTGATGAACAATGTCACGAAAGATTGTATACAAACATCGGTTGTGGATTTATTAAACATTATAGGAGTCCAAACCCAACCCTGAGTACAGGCCCACGCAGGGGCGGACAGGACCAGCACTGACCCACACTGGCAAGAGCATGGAGCATCCTCGTCCCTCAGCATCACGCCCCACTAGGAGGAGCATACATGGTACCATCACTTTGGAAACCAGTTCGAGAGTCATGGAGAAGGTCAGACACACACCTGCCATATCTCACGCGGCCATTCTACCCTTGGGTACTCACTCAAGGGAAACAAAAACACAGATCCACGCAAAGACATGTACATGAATATTCATAAATTGTTGTCAACATAGGATATAATTATCCCAAGATCTATTTTTTAAAAGGCCATTCTAAATACTCTTTTCAGGCAGCTGTGATGTGCTGGACAGG
This sequence comes from Dinomys branickii, assembly GCA_004027595.1. Taxonomy (NCBI): domain Eukaryota; kingdom Metazoa; phylum Chordata; class Mammalia; order Rodentia; family Dinomyidae; genus Dinomys; species Dinomys branickii. Next base: position 13,087 of record PVLD010001099.1, on the reverse strand, counting down.
GAATCCGAGGTAACTAGCTGTGCCTCAGTAGCCGCCTAACATGTGTGCCTGAATATATCGCTAAATGTCACACATGCACAGCCTTCAAGTGTTATTTGTGCAAAAACAATATAACTAACTAAAAAAAAAAACAATATAACTACACTAGCAGAAATAAAAATGAAGTGGAAAATCCCACCATGATCTACTGCTTTGGACAAATCAACTCTTTTTATTTTTTTCTTGTTCCCATCTGGTATTTGTCTGCACGCACACAACATTCTTCCACAGTTGTAAAAATCCAAGTTTGCATTCGGCTTTTGAAAAACAATTGTAATACTGCAAACTATTTTCCACATTACTACTTAGGCTTCACAATTATTTTTAGTGGCTGTGTTGTTTACTCTGTGGGTTTACCACTCCTTAACAGTCCTGCTTTTTAAAAGTTACTATTAGAAAATATATACAGTTAATATTGTCACAGGTGTATTCTCTTTTTGGGTTATATGTTTTGAGGAGTTGGGTTATTGGGTGAGAATGTAACATTTCTATAGCGCTCTACGTATGTTATCAAATGGAGCCCATGAATTCATTTGACCAATATTTATTGGCCACTTTCTTCATGCCAGATGCTGAGTGTGGGGTGGGCCAAACGCAGTCTCCGCTTAGAGATCTGTAGAGAGCCCTTCCCAGTCCTCGTGATGACCCAGGAGGTCTGTATCTGTGATCCCATGAGAAGTTACTGGAATCCTAGCGAGTTAATTCCAATCTACCACTTCCAGGGCAGCCCATGGTGAGAATAAAGACACTAAGACATATTTGTAATTATGGGGAGTCCAGGGGTCCTAAGTCCAGCCATGATGATGGCCATCAGGAACAAAGGCCTCGACCCAGGGCCGAACCCAGATTTTATTCATTCATGAAGAAGGGAGTGGCTGGAGGACAAGTGACTGTGAGAACCGCGGGGAGCTGGGCTGGGTAGGAGGTCTGAAACCACCTCTGTGATATGCAGAGAAGGATCTGCAGAAAGAGTAATCTGCACAACACAATGGAGATGGTATCCAATGTTTTGGGGTCGGTGCTTCAGCTCTGATGTGTGATCTTTCAAGCCCCAGGGAGTCACAGCCTCTATCCCGAGGCTCCATCCCAGCCAACAGCATGGAGCATGGGCTCAACATCCCGCCTCGTCCCAGCTCGCTCATGGGAACAGTGGGGGTTGGGGGGTCCAGGGAAACAGGCCTGCCGTCTCCAAAGATTACCATTAGCACCTCCACTAGACTGATACACATTGCTTAAAGCCAACTGAAGGGATAAGGAACAGTCCTAGCCAGCTCTGTACATCAGTACATGGAAACAGGGTCAGGCTCAGCCAAAAGGCAGGCAATTGCTCCTCCTTCAAGGCGTCCCCTAGGTGGTCTTCCACAGAGATCCTTCCATCTGTCGGGGAGACAGACTCCGGCCGGTCACCAGAGGGGGCCAGTTATCCTCAGGCTGAGTCACAAAGGAGAGGCACATGGAGCTGTGAAGGTGTCTGATGGAGGCCTCCTGCCTTGCCTGATAGAGTGGAGGGTTTTCTAAGGAAGAATCCACCATGCCGGGAGCCTAGGACCCGACTTGACAGCGGGTCACAGGTGTACTAGGCAGCAGTTGAGAGGAGGGGATGAAAGGACCACCCCTTCCTAAAGGAAGAAAGGGGGGGTGTGGGACAATGAAGGGAGGGGCCAGACTGGGGTGGCCTGGCACACAGGGGCTCCGCGGGCTCTGAGATGCGCAGGGGGAGCTGTCAGGTGGGCAGTAGGACTGTGGCTCCGGAATCAGGCAGCGTTTGGGGTGGAGCTAGCAGCGTGTAACTCATCAAATATGAAAATGACAAGGTGCCACCAGGTATGGTGGTGCATCTGTAATCCCAGCATTTGGGAGGCTGAGGCAGGAGGATCACTATGAGTTTGAGGCCAGCCTGAGCCATATAGTGAGTTCAAGGCCAGCCTGAACTCCATGGCAAGACCCTATCTCAAAAAAAAAAAAAAAAAAAAAGAACCACACCCTAAATTGAGGTAACTGTATCTTGGGGTGCCTCCCTAATCTCTCCAGCTGCTTAACATGCTCTGGAGCCAGCCTGGCAAATACCTTTTCGATCAGTGATGACCTCGGCATAACATTACGATAGGGAAACGCACAGAGTAAAGAAATGAATGAGAAACAAGGACACGTGCTGAACATCTACATCGAACGTAGCTAGGTGGGAGGGGCTGGGCAGTGGGCAGAACAGAAAGTGGGCCATGGCCTGAGGCTGGCCTTGAACTCACTATATAGCCCAGGCTGGCCTCAAACTTGAGGGAGTCCTCCTTGTTCAGCCTCCTGAGTGCTGGAATTAACAGGTGTGCGTCACCATGGATGGCTTTGGCTGTTCCTCTTGCCTGAAGTCCCTTTCCCCTTGACATCCTATGACTTGACTCACAGAGTCCCTTTCCCCTTGACATCCTATGACCTGACTCGCAGGCATTCTCTCCCTCTCTCTCTCTCTCCTTCTCTGTCTCCTCTGGGGGTGGCTATATACACCAGGCACTCAATTCAGTTGAAAATGTGTATAACCAACTGCCGAATATAGCAGGTGAAGCTCTCTGTGGAACCTCCTCCTCCTCTGTAATTCTTTCCCCCCATCTACACTTAGATTTTCTGAGTACATTGTAGCCCTTGCTCCATCTGAGACACCAACCTGAGGGCCTGAAGGCCCATGGAGCCCATCTAGAGCACCAGGAGCCAGCATGTGGGTTGTAATGACTGGGCCAATGGCTGGGCCTCGCTTCCTGCTGGATCCGTGTTCAAACCCAGCACTGCCACCAGCTGTGAGTTGGGGGGGCAAGGAGCCCAACTCCTGAGTTCCCATCCCCACAAAACAGGACTCGCCAGCTTCCCAGGGTCTCAGGAGAATGAAACCAGATGGCAATGGCAAGGCAGGGAGCACCACGCCCAGCACACGCGGCCATGAGGGCGAGCCCTTCTCCTCAGTGCTAGGGACCACAAAGACCAAGCCCCCCAGCCACGGAAATGGTGCAGAAGTAGCCTCAGGCTGAGAAGATGCAGCAAAGTATTTGCTTGAGGTTTAGGGAAAGAGTGGTCCGCTCTACTCTCCTCCAACAAACTCAAAGGAGTGACCAGGTGGGGAGAGGGGAGGAAGGAAGGAGAGGAGAGGGGTGGAGGGAGAAAAGGTGCTGGTCAAGACACGTCGCGAACTCCGAGTTCAAGTTCACAGTGACACATAAGGCTTTAGTACCTAAATATTGCATGGGATATCCTTAAACTGAAAAAAGTATCTCACTGAAATTCAAATTTAACTACATGTCTGTTTTTTTTTCTTGCTGATTATAGCAACCCAATGACTCCATACACAGAAGAAAGACATTTAAAAACCTGGGTGTTTGGGGACCTGCATGTGCTACTGGATCAAGCCTTACCTGCAGCTCACACTTCTGAAACGTTCAAACCTGTGAACCCAGACTACAAGATGCAAAAATAGCTTTCAGCTTCTCAGAACCTTCCTTAGCAGGCTGACGAGAAGCTGCAGGCTCTGATCTTGCTGGGATGTAGCTCTTGTTAGGAGAATGCTTGCCTTGGACTCAGCCCTTGTCTGGCGGCCTTTGTCGGGAACCTCCGCTTGGTCCCTGACTTCTCCCCTCAAACCCGCACCCCTGCAGACACTCTCTGGGCTAAGCCAGTCTTTATTTTTAGACCGAGACCTTTACGAGAAGCCCAGTTTTGTCTCTGGCCCCCTCCAGTGGCCTGAGCCCAAGCCAGGTGGCTCTGAGAAGTCTTTCCCGCCTGCCCCGAGGGCGCTGCAGCCGGGTCCTCCGCATAGACCGGCCAGTGTCTGCTTGTTTTTCTTTGGGACCAGAAGAAACCAGCTCCTTTGAATTCTCAATGGCCCAGCTTGGAAACCCAGCTTGCCAGGAGAGAGAGCAAGAGGGAGGGGAGGAGAGAGAGGCATCCTCTGGGGGAAGCTCTGGCCAGGGCATTAAAGAGGCAGAGTTTTGCTGGAAATTGTGTGCCCCGGCCAAGACCAGGTGGAAAGATCAATTCAGGCTTTATGAATTGGCCCCTTCATGTGCTCTGGGTCTGACTTTCCTCATCTGTACGACAGGGCTGGGCCATCGCGCCAAACACCGGATCTGGATCTGGGCCAGGGCCCAGGGGAACAACATGGCGTCCCAACACCCGGCCTAAGATGGAGGCCAGGCTGAGTGAAGGGCAGAGTGGAGAAGCCCTCGTGGGAAGTAGACTGACCACAAGGCCATAGCTCCCTGGCTTCCCGCTGGCCTGACCCGTGAGAACTCGCAGACTAGATCCTCCCGCCTGGCCCAGCCATGCCCCACAGGCCTTCCACGGCTACCCTCCCGTCACAGCCTCTTGCCACCTCTCGGGTGCCGATGCAGAGCTGCTCTGCTGGCCTTTCCAGCCTCCCCTGGGTAGGGGATCCTCCTCCTGTGGGGTATCAGTTAGGTACCACTGCAGTGACGAATGGTCCCAGTCCCTTCATGGATGACCATAACGCACCCTGATTACAGGCCTCACCTGACAGCCCAGCATGGTTCTAGCTACAGTAAATATGGCCGCATCCCTCTCCACCCAGACATTTAGCCTTTGGCCTATGGCCGCTGTTCCATCTTTAAAATCGCTCTGGAAGTCAGGCTGGGAGAGGCACTATCTCAGTGAACTCGCAGGGTTTCATTAGCCAAGCCTGAGGGAGCAGGTGGCCACCATTCTTCACAGATTAGAGCCCAGTCCGGTGGCCACACCCAACAACAAGGACGTGGTCCAGCCATGAGCTGAAAGAAGACGATGCCATGGGTTGGGCAGGCAGCGAGGGGTCTCCGCCTTCCATTTCGCCAGAGGTCACCCATCATGAAGCCTGTGGTCCTCATGCCTGACTCCTGGCCTTTTGCCTCTTTTCTAGGTCTGCCTATGACAGAGGTGTGTGGGGCTCATTCCCCCAAAAGCTCCCTGAGGGCGGAGATCCCACCACATCCTCCTGAGAGCAACCTTCCCAGCACTCCACCCGCCCACTGAATGCCTACCTCAGAGAATTCCTGAATTCCAGTAAGTGGGAAATCTCACCCAACCATGAACGAAAGATCAAAAGACAATTTATGGTAAGACACACTCACTCCTGTGTTTCTTCTTCACAGCCTGCTCCCTGCTCTCTCCCAGGCGGGCTTCCCCAGCCCTCGGCTAGCGAGTTCCCTAACATTCAGTTTACTAGCAGTAGCAATTCTATAACTACAGATAGCCGCAGTGTACAGTCTCTACTCGGGGCTCTCCAGGCTGTGGGGCTGCGTGGCCCTCGGGCTCCCATCTGACCCAGGTATGTTTTCCAGGGGGTCTTTGAGGACAGATGAATAGGTCTATTGAGTGCCAGGCACTGGATCAGACTTTGTAAATACATTACCTTTAATTTGCAAAAATTCCCAGCAGGGAAAGTATCATAAGAATTATTTTATAGGTGAGGAAACTGAGGCTCAGGGTGGTAATCTGAGTAATCTGCCCCATTCCACCGAGCCAGAATGTGGCCAGGAAGGTCACTACATGGCCACGCGGCCTCCTGTCCTCTCTGCTCTACTGCAGTCCCTCCCCCTCTTTTGTTTGCTGGGTGACTCGTTCAGGAAATACTCAGAGCATTTGTGATATGTCCCCTTCCATGTAGTGATGCCCAGTGTGGATGTCGCCTTGGCCCCCTGGGGACCCCTGGCCAGCGTCAAGAGAGACCTTGAGACAGAGATGCCTGGCTACATCCATGTTCTAAAATATGAAAAGAGCCACAGGTCAAAGGCATGGTGCTAAAGGAAGCCCAGGGATTGGGAGCATTTTCAGGGCTCTTTGCGAGACTGGAGGAAGGTGTAGGATTACTGTCCCCTTTAGCTTCTCTCCCAGAATTCTCCAGCACAGCCCGCATGCTGTGTTTTGGGGAACTTGTTAGGAACATCTTCATTTAACCTCTGGCTGAGCTGAATCTGGTGGATCAGCCAGCTGTAAGCAGAGCTGGCTTTCTGTGGCTTGGGTGCCCTGGGTTCCAGCTCGACAAAAATCACAGAGCTCTGCATTCATATATGCCTGCTGCGTCCTCTCCCTCCCAACCCCGCACCCCTGGGCGCTCCTGCACCCATGCCCCAGGCCCTGGGCTGGTTTCCTACTCCTGCCAGGTGAGGCTTGGACACCCAGGTCCCAGGGGTCGGTGGCTGCCCACTGCGCTGTTTCGAGTCACCCCACGCCCTCTCTCCTGAGGAAGCCAGGCCCTCTGAGCAAACCTTCAACGGGCCACATATTTCCCTCTCCCTTTAAAAATAAGCACGTTGTGGCTCACGTTGGCCCTCACCCTGGCTGGGCAAGCCCGTTCCACGGCCCTGTGTCAGAGCGCCCTTTGTCACCCTCAAGGGAGAGACAGGCGGAAGAAAGGCTTCTATTTATCCGGATGTTTGACATCCAGAGAAGGAATATTATTGTTTCTGCAGGCAAATACTGGGACTCCACTGAAAAATATTTTCTATCTGCCGGACTGAAGTCCAGCATCTTTGTGAAATGCAGCCAACACACACAGGCCCGGGATTTGGGTCAGGGCCCGCTCCTCCCGGCAGCCGTGGTTCTGCTGGATGCCCTGGCTGTGGCACGTCTGGTCTCAGGCACAAAGGTGCCTGCAGCAATGTCCACACCATGGCTGAGCAGGGCCAGGGAACCCTCATCCCGCATCCTCACCCCAGCACCCAGGACGAGGGTGGAATCGTGCGAAGAAGGAGGGGCCATGATGGTCCTGGAAACGATGTGGCAGTGACCCACTTCCTGCCTGAAAGCCTCCTGCCAGGCTCAGGGGCACACAGTTAGGACACAGAAAGTCCACCAGGTCCCCCTCAGTTCTCAGCACAAATAACACTGGACAGGGGAAAGGGTTTTGTTTTTTTTTTTACATTATAAATGAAAGACTCAGTTATTAATCAAACTTGGAAAAATTTGGAGAGGATGAAAATTACCTACTTCCCACCTCCCAGAGAGAATAGTAACTATTATTTTATGTAATTCAAACACTAGTTCTATGCATGACATACATCTTTTTTTTAAAAAAAAGAAATGGCATCATTCAATATATACTATTTTATAACTGGCTTTTTCCCCCCAATAGTGTTCTGTGGATATCTGCCCATTTCAGTAAATATTCCTCTAAAACATTTTTTCATAGCTATCAAGTGGGACCAACAAATACAGTGAATGTCTAAATTGTATCAGAGTAAAAGACACATTGGTAATTAACCACCCTCAAAATCCTCCCCTTGACTTTAGACACACTTATTCCATAGTCCTTGCCACTTTCTTTTTTGGTCTTTTCGAGACAGGATTTCCCTATGTAGTTCAGGTTGGCCTTGAACTCACTATAGAGCCCAGGCTGGCAATCCTCCTGCCTCAGCCTCCTGAGTGCTGGGATTACAGGCCTGTGCCACCATGCCCAGCTCCTTGCCACTTTCTGCAGCAGTTCCGCAAGTTCTCTTTTGTGTCTTTAGGTGCACTATTATGCTGTCTTGATGTCCTGGATCCATTCTAAACATTGACCTTTCACCAGGCATGGTGGTGCATGCCTGTAATCCCAGCACTCAGAAGGCTGAGGTGGGAGGATTGTCTCAAGTTCAAGACCACCACAGGCTACAAAGTGAGCTCAAGTCCAGCCTGGACGGCATAGTGAGACCCTGTCTCAAAAAGACAAAAAACGAAACAAAACAATAAACATTGACCTTTTATGGTCATTTTGACTGTGATGAAGAGCCACAATCACACAGTGCCAGATTGTGTAAGGTGGATGAAGACACGTCATTATGTTTTTATTTGACAGGAACAATGTGCATGGAAAATGCCCTGAGAAAATGGTTCCATCCTCCATCAAGACAATGCTCTGTGTCACACACAAGTTCCGGTCTGGCAATATCCGTCATATAAGATCACGACATGTCCTCATTTGCCTTTTCACTGAATCTGGCACTGTAGGACTTCTGGCCCTTCCCCAAGTTCAAAAGAGCACGAGAGGTAAATGTTTAGAACTGACTTAGGACATGCAGGCGGCCAGGGCAGAGCAACTAAAGACACTCATGAAAGAGGACTTCAGAGCTGCTTCAGAAAGTGTCAAGGACAATGGTATAAGTGTGTTCAAAGCAAGATGAGGATTTTGAGGTGGGGGGGGGGTCAATAGCAATGTGCCTCGTGCTGTAAGAAATTGTTAAAATCATTTAAACACTCACCGTGTTTATTGATCATACTGCACACATTGTATTTGATTCAGTTGATGCTTCAAAATGACCATCAAAATGACCATGAAAGGGCAATGTGGATGCATTCCTTTCCCTAGACAATTAATGGACATTTAGGTAGTTTCTAGTTTTTTCATTGCTATGAACACCACTACAATGAACACCCTTGAGAGTAACTCTTTGAAAACACCCAGAATTGCTCATAAAACGTGACAGTAGCTACTGCACCCTTTGTGTGCACCGTACGCAGACATGATCCAGTTCACCCCGTGTAGACATGTCAGAGGCAGAATTTACACCCAGGGCTCTCTGGTTCTCAGACCCTTGCTTTAAACCAGACCAGAGCCACCAGTTAAGTTCCCAAAAGTACAATCACCTGATCAAAGAGATGCACCTGTTAAGGCCCCTGAAGTATCTGCTCCTCCAGAAGGATGTATGAGAAACACTCTCTATTCCCACTATTATCAATATTAACATTACAAATTTATTTATTTTGTTGAACATTACAAATTTTAAAAAGGTGGTGATTATTGCTTTAAGTTGCGTGGACATGGTTACTATTCAATTGATCTATTTTGCACACTGTTATGGTTTAAATCTAGCTGTCCCCTCAAAGCCTCATCTGCTCATAGACAGGGCTTTTAGGAGTGACTGGCTCACAGGAGTGTGATACTTGGGTTCCATACCAGATGCTCCACATTGGTCCCTGCTGTTGGTAGGTAGGGTCCTCAGCAGGGACAATAGCCAGACTGGTCTTAGCAAGTAAAAGTCATCTTGCTGGACTCATGTAAAACCTCCACCCATACCATCATGGCTATATTGCACACAAGCCTGAGATATACACAGAGTGAGCTGTATTACCCCTGATCTTTAACATGTGCTGTAGAGGTTACACTTTGACGAGAATTTGCTTGAAATTTGAATACCTCTGCCTTTGGGTCCTACTGGAGAGGTCCATCCAAATATAGTACTTCTTTCCCAGATCTCTTGTTATCAAATTTCCAATTGTGTCCTTCCAAGTCCCTGACCAAACCACTAGCTTCTGTTTATATAATCAATATAGTCTCAGTCCTTTAGGCAACTTCCCTTCCAGGTGAGACAGCCAACCAGGTGCCTGTTCAAAGTTCTGCTCACTGGGAGGGTTTCCCTTCATCCTTTCCCTTCAGGGGCAACCCCCTATGGAACTACAGAGCCATACAGCGGCCACCAGCAACAGGTATTGGAACTCATACCTGTCTCAGTATAGCTCTTGTGTCCCTTACCCATAATCCCTCTCCTTTGCCCACAATCCCTCTCTTTTACCTACAATCCTCCCTTACCCACAATCATTTCCCTTGCCCACAATCCCTCTTCCTTACCCACAATCCCTGTCCATAGGTTTTCCCAGTGAGGTCCTAATGCACTCCCTGATGCTAGTGCTAACCCTGCAAAACTATTATGAAAGAAAGTGCCTAGGTGGAGATCAATGACCCAAACAGTGGGCTGCCTTCTTAGTTTCATCTCATTGGTCCCAAAGCAAATAACATGATTATTGACCCTTCAATCCAAGTTGGGCTCTTTTTAAAAAGAAGCCACCCCCCAAGCATACCAGGCTAAGTCTACCTCTTTATCTTAGCAACGTTCAATTTCCAACACCCACAGCACTTGACCCAAGGCCCAAGTTTTTTCTGACATGTTCTTCTACCTGGGGCACAGAGGCACAAATGCAAATCAAGCCCTGTCACTGGGAAGCCACAAGCCAAAGTCCACAAGATCATATAAAAAGAAAAAGAATCAATTACGCCAATACCATATCTGTCAGGCAAGTCTCTTGGCACTGAGGGATTAAGGAAGATGCTAGACAGCCAGAGACACAGATGACCCAGGAAGATGTAGAGTCCAAAGAAAACTAGGAATTAAACTAAATTAACATTTAGCTGGGCACAGAGGTGCATACCTCTAATTCCAGCACTGCCATGGGCTCCTGGCCAGCCTGGGCTACATAGTGAGTTTAAAGACAACCTGGACCACATAGCGAGACCCTGTCTCAAAAAGACAAAAATGAAAGAAATTGAAAGTCATTCAGACTCTGATATGAACAAACCAATACTAGAAATCCTTTCTTTGAGATAATTAGAGGAAGCTGAACATGATCTGGTAGGGAATGGTATCAAGAACTGTTAATGGCATTCAGCAATGGGGTGACAGAGTTGTGCATGCACATAGGTCTATTTTCCTTAGAGATCCACACTCCAGTATTATGAAGGAAGAGGTAGGATGCGCAGAAGCTGCTTTAAAATAAATCACATACGGACTTCCGGGAAGATGGTGACCAGGTAGGCAGCAGAGAGAGAACCTCCCAGAGGATTACCACCCAGACAATGGAATATAGCAATACAAAGACAGAAAGGAGAGAGGTGTGGACCCTGAACCCAAGAAGGATCTGAAATGGGAACTGAAGCCCTAGGAAAGACCAAGCAAAACCTCTCCTGGAGGAAAGGGTCGGAGGGCCGCCCCGGCACAGTCGGAGGGAGAAGAGACGGAGAAAGAGAAAGCCACTGCTTCAAACACACTCTTGGCCCAAGCCCTCGTTCCAGCAATCACAGGTTCAGCTTCGGAGACCTAAGCTCATGGAAGCCTCCCGACTCGGCCAGGGGAGAGCAGAGTTGCAAGAGCTGGTCCAGGTCTGGAGAGGAGAGGGCGCAGCCAGGAAAAGAGGCAATGGTGGCTGGGAAAGGTTGTTAAATCCAGTGTGAGGATGAGAGGTTGCAACAGCCACTGAAGCGGAGTCCCCACCCTGCAGCAACCTTCCTACTCAGCACCTGGAGGCAAGGTGGAGCCAGAGCAGCCAGTACACATCCCACCGCACCCAGCTCTATGCCTGCCTTGAGGCTGTGGCCACCTGCCTCTCCACTGTGTGGGCGGCTGCCAGCGGGGAGCAGTGGGGTGCATCGGCAGCGACATCAGAGCCACAGCAACTCCCAGGGATCCAGCCAAGGAACAAATGGGAACTGGAGCACAACAGCAAGAGAGAGCTGCAGATGGAGGTGGATCACATGGCCCCACGCCCTTCTCACTCCAACATCAAGCAGGAAGCATGAACTGAGTTACTGGGCTTCAGCTCCCACCCTGAATGCCCTCTGTGAGCACCTTGAGCCTCGGCGGCCTGCGCAATGACCATCTGTTCCTGACAGCAATGGGACGAGTCCACAGGCTTCAGGACTCACCCCAAACTACTAATACGAGCAACAAGAGTGTCTCCTTACTGCTTGCATGTATGAACCTTGTATGAACCCATGGCAACCTGGTAGGCAGCAGAGAGAGAACCTCCCGGAGGAATGCCACTCAGACATAGGAATATAGCAACATGTGAAGGACAGAAAGGAAAGAGGTGGATGTCCTGAACTCAAGAAGGATCTGAAATGGGAACTGAAACCCTCAGAAAGACTAAGCAAAATCTCCTCTGGAGGAGAGGGTAGGAGATCTGCCATGGTGCAGTCGGAGGGAGACAACGCGGAAAGGGAGGAGGTCGCCACTCCAAGCACACCCTTGGCCCATGCCCTCGTTTCAGCATTCGCAGCTTCAGCTTCGGAGACCCATTGCCCAGCTGCAAGGGGTGGCGAACAGTAATACTGGAGATCAGGAGGAGGTGGGAGGAGAAGAATGGGCCTCTGGCATCAAGGCAATGGGACAGAGGGAAAAGGGTCACAGAGGGCACCCCGATGAGGGCACATGCCCCGTGGCTGCTCTGCTGAGGGCCCCACGGCTGCTCCGCAGTGGGCCCCGCGGCTGCGCCGCAGTGGGCCCCGCGGCTGCTCCGCTGTGGGCCCCGCGGATGATCCGCTGTGGGCCCCGCGGATGATCCGCAGTGGGCCCCGCGGCTGCTCCGCAGTGGGCCCCGCAGCTGCTCCACCATGGGCCCTGCAGATGACCTGCTGTGGGCCCCGCAGCTGCTCCGCAGTGGGCCCCGTGCCTGCGCCACTGTGGGCCCCGCAGATGATCTGCAGTGGGCCCCGTGGCTGCTCCGCTGTGGGCCTGTGGGCCCCGCGGCTGCGCCGCAGTGGGCCCCGTGGCTGTGCCACTGTGGGCTCCGTGGATGATCCGCAGTGGGCCCCACGGCTGTACTACAGTGGGCCCCGCGGCTGCTCTGCTGTGGGCCCCACGGCTGCTCTGCTGTGGGCCCCGTGGCTGCTCTGCAGTGGGCCCCGCGGCTGTGCTGCTGTGGGCCCCGCGGATGATCTGCAATGGGCCCCATGGCTGCTCTGCTGTGGGCCTGTGGGCCCCGTGGCTGCACTGCAGTGGGCCCTGCGGCTGCGCCGCTATGGGCCCCGCGGCTGCACTGCTGTGGGCCCCATGGCTGCACCGATGTGGGCCCCACAGCTGCTGCGCTGTGGGCCCTGCAGCTGCTCTGCTGAGGGCCCCGCTCAGGGCACCTCACGGACTGGACCCGCCCCCACCCATAGCACAACAACAGGGTGGAGCCGGGTGGTCCGCTGTGAGCATATGTGCTTTCCCACCTCCAATCATGGCAGTTTGTATACACCCCTGTATGTTATAGTATAGTCTGAGGCAGCTGTATCTCTTCCCAAGGCGAGAGTCCAAGGATATAGATAAACGCAGGAGTACAGTTAGTATCTTTTTTTCATTTCTCTCTTTTTTTTTTTATTTTAAAAACATAAAAGTACAAAAACATATTGACAAACAGACACCAATTATCATAAAAAATAGTACAATCACAACTAATCTATAGACAAGGTGATATGGTCTCAACAGTGGTTATTGCTTTATCCATTGATATCTTCGAATTGTAAATGTATGAACCCATATACAGACATGCAAATTTAGTCAGA